>NW_015148971.1:294414-515242 GCF_001465965.1 Polistes dominula
TATATAGAGAGAGAGAGAGAGAGAGAGAGAGAAAGAGAGAGAAGCAGGAAAGGGCCCCCCCCGCGCCTTACAATGCAGTCTGATTTATGGCCCGGGCGCACATACATAGAGTTACACACGATATCATAATACCATTAATTCTTCGTCAAATTCCCCGCTGACTGAATCATACTGGCCGCGCAGTAAATCACGCGGGCGACTAATGTGAGCGCGACCAGCGCGCTGTCTTATCTTCTTTGAACCGCGGGGGCAGGTGGATCCCGTCTTGGCTCCGTTGAATTACTCTTACCCCTTCGACCCCTTCACCTTATTCTTTCTCTTTCTTTTTTTCTTTCTCTCTCTCTCTCTCTCTCTCTCTCTCTCTCTCTCTTATATTTCTTTTTTTCTTTCTTTTTCATACATATGGAACGACAACAATTCTTTATCCCAGACTCATCCCGTTAACTTTCCTCGATTTACACGGATTTACGCAACACTCCAAATTCTCAACACAATGTTCCATCACAACATGACAATTCTAATGCTATTTTATTACTTCATCGGGTTCTTAAGAAAACTAATTTTCTTGCTCAACGCTTTTCAAATGATAGATAAGTTTGCGTATTATTATCGATCATTGTTCTGTTTATTGCATCAATTCGTTTTGAATTTTGGAAAATTGATTTAGGATATGCAATATTATTTAACTAATATAAGAATTATATACTTGATTTATTTTTTTTTATATATAAAATATCGTTTATTAGAAATGATAATGACTGAATAAGTCGCTTTATCTTTTTTTACTTTCGAATAAATTTAATAACGCGTTAGATATCATTGAGAGGAAAGAAACATTCACCGTTCGTTGCGTGAACGTTTCGAGTAAGATTTACCAGATTTTTATGGCGATTAGGTAGGCTAGCAGCTAAATACCGATAGATCCATCGTTCATGCAAATGATGTTGGAAATGCTGTAGGAAGAATATTTTCTTTTTAATTTTTTTTTCTAATATTTTTTTACATGTATATTTGCGTTACGGCACATTATCGCTAACTGTCATACTACTGACAACATCACAAATCATATGTTCTCGCTCATGGTTTTTATTTTTTTATATTTTTCTTTTCTTTTTTTATTTTTTTTTTTTATTTTTTGCTTAACGTGTTTACATACTATTACCATCGAGAATCATAAAGATTTATTGGCTAGTGGGTGGAAAATACTCTATGACGCTTTCGGAAATAGTTTCCTTCGACGCGAAGTCAATATCGATTGAAAAACTCTAAGAAAAGTCAAATTTTTTTATTTTCTACCCTTTAATTTTTTGCTCTTTCTCTTTCTTCTATTTTCCCAACAAACGCGATATTTAAATTTTCATCATTTACGAGGACTATACATGATCTTCATGCGAAAATTGTATTTAATGCTTGTGTCATCAAATTAAACTGGGTATGAGTAATCGCATCATTTAGACTCAAAAACGTTGAATACTTATTTAAAGATTTTCAATATCGATTAATATTTTAATATTTCTCTGATAAATCCCCAGGTGCCTTCACACCGAGGATAGCATCGTTTACCTTTTTGCTATACAGGTTTAGCTACTCTCAGATCCTGTTAGCAGTCCCAATAAGTGCTGAGACTATAGGCGTATCGCGTAATTGCTGATCCGTTGCTACCAGTTAAGATACTATAATCGCGCTCAAGATCGATGGATCAGGAAAGGATTCATTATATATGATAGATCAGATTGCGTTTGCTTTTGACGCCTCGTTCGAAGCTAAAAAGTATCGAGTATTATAAAGAAAATAAATAAACTTACTTTGTCCGATGTGAACCCTTTTCATCCAAGGATAAATCTGGGGTGGATTGCTACCAGAAGGGTTCACCTTGTTCGACGAATTATTCCCAGTGCTAGAGGTGCTCGAGGTTGAGGATGCTGGGGAAGAAGCTGAGGATGCTGTCGTAAGCGTTGAATTTCCATCGGCAACGTTTCTTGGCGTTCCACTAGGAGGTGAAGCCGCGGATGCTGCCGCGACGGAGGACCTCGATGAGGTTCCTGGTGGCGAGGTCAGACCTGAGGCTGATTTGCTCGTACCAGGTGCAACCAAGGGCGTTGGACTGTTTCTCGAGGTGGAAGTTGAGAGGTCCTGTGGTGATGCTACACCAGTGGAGGAAGTCGAGTCGGCGTACTTGCAGCTCGATGTTGAAGGCGCAGAAGGCGCGTTAGCGGCTTGAAGCAAGGGGGTTGTTGGATCTTGATGAAGCTGTGCTTGCTGTTGCGTCTGGGGATGGTGCTGTTGGGGATGATGTTGAGATGGTGGCTGATGCATGCTGTGTTGTGCCGAAGTAGCTGTGGCATTCAACCTCGGTTGTGGCTGAAGTTGCGTGTAGTCTATCATGCCGGATGGTGCTGTGTGTTGCATTCCCGAGGCAGGAGTTGCATACGGATGTTGAGGATAATGTTGCTGAGGGGAGTAACATGGTGTCGGATAACTCGTCGCCGCAGCATTCGGATTGTAATAATCTGCACCAGCTGGCGATGCCGCTTGCATTGGTTCTCCGGGTGAATTCGGAGTAGGCCTTTGCTGCTGAGGTTGTTGGCCCGCGTAACATGACGCGAGCGAATTGACGAACTGATACGAGCTCATCGTTCGCTACTCTCTTCGTCCTTCTTCGACGTCACTAAACTAAGCTTTTCGCACGTCCCGATGTAAACGACATTCACGATTTGCACAAACCGTTAGATTTTTTATCTTTAGCTTGTCTTTTACTTTTCAAACAAAAACCTTTTTAGACGAAAATGATTTTCTTCATTGTTCACCTTTTTCTCACGTAATCACCGTTTTGTATTCTACGTAACGTCACAATGAGCCAGCCTCTGTTTACAAGGATCACGTGGGCCTTCCCCAATAAAACTGTCTTCTTTTTTACGACTTCTCTCCGTCCTTTATTCTCTTTCTATCTATCTTTTTCTTTCTCTCTGGAACCTGCCTACCTAGAGAGAACTCGGGGTTCCAGTCGGTGGTAGCACGTGACAGCGAACTCGTTGGTTCGCTCCATTGAAAAGAATTGTTCTTTTTCGTTGTGTTAACCAGAGAAAGACAGAGAACTCTCGTTCGCGTCGCACTACGAGAGCTTTTACACGTTATCCTCTATCCGAAGAGAGGATTGTTTCTATCAAATAATTATCCTCGATAACAATTAAGAATGTTAAAATGGTACACGTGATAAGATAAGAGAAAAATAGATAAAACGGTAAAAGGATAGAAAAATAGAAAAGGATAAAGAGAAAGAGAAGAGATAACGTTGAGGATCGCGGAGATAGTTTGTTGTATGCGCGGAGGGTGGTTGATGTCGTACTGAAGGCCTCGCCGCGATCCAAAGGCCGGTGTGTGCGGTAGCTTGTCACGTGCCCGCGCTCTCTGCGTGTCAGAGGAGAACGCCTCGACCAATCCGCGCCGTTCGTCAAACCTTGATTGGTCTCTCCTGCCGGCGACGAAGGATTCTTCAAGCCAGTCTTCGTGGTGGTATTAGTAATATTGGAAGTAGTAGTAGTAGTAGTAGTAATGTCGTGATCGTAGTCGTTGTCGTCGTCCGTCGGCTCGTAGCAGCTACAGCAGACGTCGTTTCTGCTGCTGATGTTGCTAGTGGTGGTGCTGCTGGCGCTGCGCCGCTCGTGTGCCCGTCTCGAAGCCCGACATCGTCGACGTCGACGTGACGAGAGCCAAGAGGGGTGCGTGAACGTACGATAGAATGAAAGAGTAAGAGATCGAGAGAGAGAGAGAGAGAGAGAATCGAGAAAAGAGGGAGGAGAAAGAAGGAGAGCTTTCGTGGAGGAGAGGGGATGGCCGTCGCTACGAAGGGGGCTAATGGAGAGATATTCGGGAGCCCTCGAGCAAGGACCCTGGTGGGGGCAGCCCTCTCTCCCTTCGCTGGCAGTTCCTCTCTTTCCTAGCTCGACGTCACTGACAAGTAGTCTTCCGCCTGCTCGACAAAGGGGGTAACGCGTGCGCGCGCGCCCCCTACCGCGGTTACCCCGAAAAAAGGGGGTGGCACGTTCGTTCCTTCTCGTGAGAAAGATATAGAGAAAGAGAGATAGAGAAAGAGAGATAGAGAGAAAGAATTAGTGTCTTTCTTTTGATATTCTTTTCGGCTATTCTCAAAGTGTTCTTCTTCTAGCTGAATGATCCTAATTCTTACGATACTTTGAGAGAAAACAAGTCCACGCAACAGCAGTTACTTCGTATGGCCGATGAGGAGAAGACRAGAATGAGGAAGAGGAAGAAGAAGAAGAAGCAGAAGAAGAAGGGTCTCACATAAGTCAGCCCCGGCGACCGTGTCTGACAGTTTTATGAGAGTTTGATAGTCTCCACCGTCGTTCCTCTCTTCTCTCTTCCTCTCTCTCTTTTCTCTTCTGTTCGCGAGCACGGTAGTTAGAGAGGGTAGAGAAGAAGAAGAGAGAGAAAGAGAAAGAGTGCACTGTTGAGAGTAGGAGCAAGGGAGACACGCGCACTACGCACTCTTTATTGTCCCATAAATTCAAACCTGTTGCCCATGGTTGAAAGAGTAAAAGAGAGAGAGAGAGAGAGAGAGAGAAAGAAAGTGAGTGAGAAGGAACAAAAAAGAGAGAAAGAGAGGGCAGGCCCGGAACGGAATCCTCTCCCAATCTCGATTCGATTGACGCCCCCGTTATCGCTCGTGTAACGCCGAAACCCGAACGCAAACTCGTAACTCACTGAGGCCGACTGTTCGGTGAGCCTTCGGACTCTTGCCGGCTCCGCAGAAAAGCATGTGTGACGTAGTAGCCAGTTGGTCAAACGGTGGGGCACACCGCCACGGCTGGACGTAGCGTGTGGACGAGGAGGAGTAGTAGTACCAAGAAGACGAAGCCGGACGGAGGAGGGCACCGGAGGAGGCGGAGCTCTCCTTCGACTCCTCGAGCCTTTCAACGTGATAACGCGGCTTCTCTTTTTCTCTTTGTCTTTCTTTCTTTTTCTTTAACTTTTATTTTTTTTTTTTATTTATTTATTAAATTTAAAAGATATTCAAATATTTCGTTTAATTTTTTAAATTTAATTGCTGTTGATCTTTCTATTGTTGTTGTCCTGGAGAACAGCTTATGAAACTTTGCTTCGTTTTGTGTGTGTATTGTGTGTGTATGTGTGTAAGTCTATCTCTCTGTCTCTTTCTTTCTCTTTCTTTTAAGCGTGTGGTTTGTGAGGAATATTATGGTTTAGTGCGCCAGTTGCTCACCAGATGTGGTGAGCGTGGCCGTTCCTGTTGAGAATCGTGCTTCGCCCGCCCCCAGCCGCCCTTTCTCTTCAATCCTACTCCCCACTATGTCTGCTTGCCCCACCGTGTGCCACTCAACCCCACTCTATATATCACTCTTTCTCTCCCTCTCTTTCTCCCACGTTCTTTTCAAATAGCATGTCGTGTATAGCTTTCCTTCTCTTTCCTTTTCTTTGATCAGGATTCTGTTCTCCCCTCTACCAAGCTTCCCTTGCATGTCACTCTTTCTCTCTCTTTCTTTCTCTATCTACACGTCTGTGTGTGCTCCCTGTTTGTCCTACACCTCTTTTCTATCCTTTTAACCTTTTTTTTTTACATATGAACCACGCGCTTCGTATGAGCCTATAAGATGAGACTGACGGTAAATATGGAGAACTCTTTCTACAATTATATGCTTCATCTTTTTCTTTGTTCTTTTTTAGAAGTGTTTTATGAATAATCTGATTATTATCATAATGGTTTACTGTTTGATATAAATAAACTTTATAAAAAGAAAGAAATTATCTAAAATCAATGATCTAATTGAATGAATGATTAACAAAAAAAAAAGAAACAACAGGAACATTTAATTCTATTTTTACACGATAAATACGTTTCCAAAAAATAAACAAATTTTGTGTTAAAATATATACTGTATCTATAGAAAAATACTTTTTGTTTAACTCAGATGAAGTGCATTGTAAAACAAAAGTTTCTTCTTAGCATTTGATTGATCATGTTAAATAACAATCATGTAAAAAAAGTTCATGTAAAAAGAGAATTGGGAGTATTTATTATCCATTAATTGCTTAAAATAAAGCTTACATAATTAAAATTATAATTTCCCTATAATAATCCTTATTACTATAATTTAATATTTATGTATACTTCTTTTTACCACTGACCGGTAGCTATCGTGAAAAGATCTTTAGGATGAAAATTTATGGTAGGGTAGTGGGAGTGATCGGTTCTCGGGTAAAGGCAAGAAAGATCAGGTTGCTTGGTGGGGAGAATGAAAAAAGTCGAAGAGGAACAGGCTATTTTTGTTCGATTCAAGACGGCGCATCGCCTCAGGGCAGCGTGTCACTCTTTCGTTGGGAGCCCCCCCTCTCCGATTAGAATTTCTAATCAAGTCGTCGCAGGTGTAAAAAAACGTATCGAGACCTTCATGAATCACGTGTTGTAAAACAGAACCGCCGAGAAACACGTGTATCTGTTGTACTCTTGGTTGACTGTGAGCATGCTTTATGTACTACTACTTTCCCCTCCCTTTCATTCATCTCTATCCTGTTTCCTGTAAGCGTCGCCTCGCTGTCTCTATCGAATGTCCAAAAGACGACTTCACTAAGCTGTTATTATCATCAAAATAGAGTTTCAATCATTTCGAAAGTATGTCGGCGTATCTTATTAGTTGACATGGTAATGTTGAACGGTATTTCAAATTAATTGATCTGACGATCAATATAAATTCTTTTATACGTATGTCGTGATTATGCTAATGTGTGTGTGATGTTTTTTTTATATGTTAATATTTTAATTACATTATAAGATATCAAAAAGATTATTACATAAATTATGTTACAACAATCGTTGGCTAAAAGAATATATTTGTTAGATATATAAACGTAAGTATTTCACAGATAAGGGCTGATGCACATAACTGAGAAAACGCGTGGAAAAAATATATTCAATTCGAAGTTCACGGGGTAAGACACGGTGCAGAAAAACCAATACGTATCCGCGTGCCGGCCATGATGGATTGCCCAAGCTATGGGAAACTATCTGTCAAGCACAATATCGACCCTCGCTCTCTTCGTTCAACTCCCGACAAACTCGTACCTCTACCACCGCCGTCGACGTTCGTCCTAGGGCTGCTTTCTTTTTCTTTTTTTCTCTATCTCTCTCTCTCTCTCTCTTCTTCTCTCTTTTTAACACACACTCTTTTACAACGAAGGTTTACCTATATACCACCGTACGAAACCTCTCGGTCCTTTTTTGCTCTTCTTTTACCCCCACCGTTTTACCCTTCAAACCGGAGATGGGGTTATCTAGCTTCAGAACCTTCGACCATTTCGCAAATGGCCACCATAAATGTTGCGTTTGCATAGAAAATAAAGTATAAACATTTCGAAAACATTTTGTTATCGATTTAATAGAATACGAAAATTACAATGTTCTTTCAAGTGTTTGGATAATTTGGATATTCGTTTACTTATTTTTACATAATTTTTAATGACAGAATTAAATTAAACATTTTGTTTAAAATGAAGAATTTAATGCAATCCCACTCAACCTGCAATCCGTCAAGCCTTAATATACGGTTCGGCAATTCGAAATGCACAATCATGAATTTTTTTAGGACCCATAATTGACCTTCAAATCATTTCCCACCCTCACCCTAAACCTCGGTTTTGTGAACAAATCGTTTTTTATTATAAAGGTTTATAAGAAATAGTATTCGTCTGCAATCATCTATCTTTTTCTTTGTGTATCATTCTTCTCAAAAATAAAACATTCTAAGAACGTGTATAGAAATAGGCTGACAGCTTCACACCTCGATTAACTTATAAAATCATTTATCTTTTTTTTTTATTATTTATTGATTTTGGACTGTAGATTGTAGATATTTTGAGAATTTTAACTGTATACCTACCTTCACTCCCAAGGTACCATATTGCGGCCCGCTTGATATTGGAAAGGAACGTATAGAGCCTTTAAAAAAAGAAGGTTGAGAATCCCTGATTTAGCGTATCGGATTATATACGATTTTAGTGATTGTTTGTTCTTAAAATTTACTTTTTTGTCTATATGATCTAAATTTTGAAAAGAAAAATTATTTTTATTTTCATCATATTATTCAAAAATAATTTTCTAAAACTAATTCTAAGAGCATGCATTTGATGCATTTTTGTTAGGAATATCTATGTCGTGTTTTTTAACCCCAATTAGTATCATACACTTATACAGATACACTGTGATTGAAATTTATCAATGAATAGTAAGCTAGATTTAAATTTGAAACAAATTCCTTAATTTTTTCTAAAAATATAATATAAAAATATGGTTGAAAAGTAAATATTGATATTCATCTAATGTTGTAATTTAATTATTTTATTGTTAAACGGCTTAACCATGTTGAAAGAACTATTTCCTATTATATTATTAAGGTTAAGAAACGTTGGGTACGGTTAGTACATGAATGGGGTGAAGCATTTGAAAAAAATCGTGTCCTGCTGTCTCCAAAAAGGCAATAAAATACACAGTTGGGGGTCTCCTTGGAAATGTAGGATATATGTGAGATTTTCCTAGAAAAGTAACTGGAACTCCTAAAAAGTAGACTAATACAAGAGACAATAGTCATTTTATTACAAAAAGTGCCATTTATAGAAAAAGACAAAGAAATTACAATATATATTATACTATTATATTATAGTATAATTATGTTAAACAATTGTAATAGGAATTAACTGGTCGGACGACTAAAAGGAAGAATAATCAATATAATTATAATATAAATAATTGTACTCTTTTTGGATTTAGTTCACTTATGAACTAATACCCTGACATATTCCTTTTTTTAAGACTTATATAATATTTGCGATAACACGTAGCGATAAATTTTGTTTACTTTTTAATTTAAAAATCATTATTTACAGAAATATTTATGTAAAAACTAAATGTCAAATCTTTTAATTAGTTCGTAGTAAAAAAAAAAAAAAATGTTTTCACAAAGTAAGTTTATTCTAATTTTAACAAATATGCGTGTGACTAGTTAATATTACCTTGGCTTTATGCATTTGTGAATTTTCTTATGGATAATATAAATAATATATCTAATAAAAAAAAAGTATTAATTGTTATTAAAATTTGACTTAGTAATACCGTAAAGAAATTAAAAATGAATAAGAACGAAGGATGAATGCTTGTGCACACTCTTAGTATGTTTTCGGCCATCTTGTTACGTGCGAAGAGCGCAGCTGCACAGTTATCCCTCTCCAACGTTCATACCCTTATTTCTGGTTGCTCTGAATAACCCTCCATATCTTTACATCGCAATCCTTCAATTTCAATCTTAAATCAAAAATAACGTTCATAACAAAGTTAATTATTTATAAAAGATAACAAGAATTTCATTATTATTAGTAATTATTCTTTTGACAAATCATGAAATCTATATTTTCATGTATTCATTTTTGTATAAAAGTTATCTAAATTGAAGATTGTAACCTTTTGCTGATGAGAGTCGACTCTAGGTCGCCACGATCGGCAAGACGAGTGGTGAGTGAGAGATGATAGTCGGTGTTTGTGTTATATTTCGTTAACTCCAACTGAAGGAAATAAACTGTTGGTACTTGAAGGGTTATTTAATGTATATTTAATGTAATTATGTAAGATCATTAAATATAGATCATTAAATCATAAACCGGCTGAAAATGTTGTCGTCCACAAAGGATTTAATTTCTATACATATTGCGAAGTTACGAAAAATATTTAACGCAATCACGTTCATTAATCAGCAAGAATATGAAATTTTTCTCTTCGAGTCAAAATATTTTCTAGATGACGTGTGCAGAACTGGAAAAAGAAATTGATTTTTTAAACGAGGGAACAATAATTGGTGAAAAAATATACCTAGAAAATGCAGCGTGAACAGCCGAACCTTTGGATACCTGAGAGATGTAACAAACTATTCGGCTGTTTAGAACGTTCGTCCATAAATCATGGTGGTTGCAGGTCAGCTGTTCCGATGTTGCCGCCATACCGTTTTCTCTTTTTCTTTCTCTCTAGTTGTATCCATCTCTAACTCTCTCTCTTTTTTTTTTTCTCTTGTCTGCAGAATATGCTGAATATTCGAGTTCAGTTTAGTCTTAAAATTTTAGAAAGTGTTTCAAAGACTTTTAGTAAAAAAAGAAAAAAATAATTAATTTTTTGCTCATAAACGACATCATTTTCAGCTAGTATTAATTTCAAATATTTACAGATAATAATACATTTATTATACATTTATAAATAATTCGTTTTTCTTGAATTTAGGTTATGGTTGTTGAAAATTCCATATCTTTTTTATTTTTGTTCTTCTGTTTTGAAACCAAGTTTTTATCTTTGTTTCAGAAAGGTACAGATGTTTTGATAATTGAGCTCTTTGTGCTTTACTTATGTAGGGATTTTTCTGGAATTCTTCTTCTAAAATTCTAGTTTGTTGTTTAGAATATATCTGTCGCGTTCTTATTTTATCCTTTTTATTACCCAATTCTGATGGACCTACAAAAGTTTAAGCTAAAATATTAAAATTGGATATTGAAGAAAAGTATGAAGTTATTTTATACATACTTTTTACAATAATTTAAATTTAAATAAATAAATGAAATTAGTTGGTCTGATTTTAAATGAATGTAATATTTAATAAATATAATTCTTAATAAGCTTTTATAATATAATATTAAAAATAATGAACTAACTTTTCGATTTTAAGGAATTATCGTTGACTGGAATTTGTTGATTTATACTACAAGTAGGTTCGTTGGGAGAATAGTAAATTTGATTTTCTGAAGTTACATTTTGTGAATATTTCGGCCCATGATTATAGAACCCTTCTGTTACTGGTGTCGTTTCAGAAGAAATCTGATTACAATCATTGTATTCTTTTCTAATACATGAACTATACTCATATTGAGGATAAATAACTTGTGAGTTTACATTAGAATTGGAGTATTCACATGGGGTAATGTTTGTGGAAGGTACTTGAATTTCACAACAACTATTTCCTTCATAATTATTTAATAAATGTGGCACATTGTTTGAATTTTGAGAAGTCTGAAAACATAACGACGGTTGTATATTTGTCAACGTGGGAAAATCACACTGTCCACTATAGCACTGCCCGTAATTATTATAAGCCATATTGTCACTTTGAAATGAATTCATTTAGTTTTCTTCTTCTAACAAATTTCACGTACTATAAAGTATATTTATATCCTCAATTATCGTATATCTATATACGAAAGGACTGCCGATGCATTTGGATCAGCGTCGAAAGAATGACTGGTTGCACCCTCTATAACTTGCTACTGGTATAAGAGTCCCTTCTCCTCTAAGCCTTGGAAAATATCACATCGGTTTTGAAAAAGCTTATAGGTAGAATTTAGGGCACAGTAGATCGGTCATCAATAGAATAGATTTTTTTTTTTAAGAAAGGGGATAGAGGGTGGAAGAATTTGGTTGTCGAAAGTAGGGATGAATAGCTGGAGGGAAAGAGAAGTAAGAACAGGAAGAGAAGAGGGGATGAAAAGGGAAAATGATTTGAGGAGAGGGGAACAAATTTTCGGAACTAACAATAAGTCTGAAGAAGTTGCAGGAGAGGGGAAAGCGGTAGTCCAAAACTCCAGGAGAGGGAGAAGATGTGTCGTTAAATTGTTAATATAGTTTTAAGATAATTTTTCAACTAATTATGAGAACATACTGTTAGATTTACCGACTTTTTATTCCGACATTTCTATTTCAACCGTTCATTCCAATATACTTTTCTATACTGTCTTATATCGATCTTTCTGAAATCACGCGTGTTCTAAAGTACACACACACACACACACATAAAACTCATATACTCTCTTCCTTCTTCAGATATACATACTTTTACATTCTTCATAGTAACAGTTGATAATATTTCTTATATTTACTTTTATCTAAACAGAAAAACATCTTTGCTTATCCTACAATATCTAAGTTATCTATCAATATATAAGTTAATAATTTAATAATAATAATAATAATAATAATAATAATAATAATAAAAAGAAAGTATTTCCTTAAGTTATACTAATACGATTTAAAACACTTCTGAGAGTAGGTACGATTTAAGAAAAATTCATTTTTTATTACAAATAACAATGAATAAAACTATAAAAATGTTATTTTGAGAAGCTATCGTTTATATTGCACAGAATAAATACTTAAAAATGAACAAATGTCATCATTAATTTATCAATGCAAAACCTAAACTTAATTATTATGCACGTTATCGATAATAATTACTAATTGCATGAGCCCTACTTAAAACGTATTGAATCATTTGATCGTTCATTCGACAGCTCCTCCTTTTCCTCCTACACTTATTTTTTTTTCCTTTTTCCACGAGAAAAAATGAAGACGTCGGATTAAGATATGAAGTAAGTGGGCAAGATAAACACAATGCGTGGCAAAGGCTAGACGTAGGCAGCCTTACGAGTGACGTCTTTCTCTAGAATCTCTGACCAGCGTCGATTAATCAAAGCTGCAGAACCTTCTCTTTCTTTTCTCACTCGTATATACGCGTGCATTTAGCACGGTCCTCCTCGCGTCCCTCCTCGTACTCTCTATTTTCATTAATCCTACTTTCGTTTCGACGCATCGTCGGCGAAAGAAAAATAAGGGCAAAGAAAAAGGGACGAATTAAGTAGAGTGGATCGTCTCTTCTTAGATAAGTGAGGAAAAAATACTACAGATCGACGATTTTTACATATACATATATGCATACTTAAATCTTTCAATATAGGCACAGATAAGAAAAATAGTACATCAATCTCTTTATTTAGGTGGATAATTACTTTCACGAAAGCAACGTCTAAATGGAGACTGCGTGAAAAGAAACATGCAATAAGAAATGAACAAATATGATTTTTGACATACGTAAATGATATGATACCCTTGATAACAAAAACAAAAGAAGAATTAAAACAAATTATGGGAAAGAATCGACTGCAATATTTATTATTGTTGTAACAAACAAAACATGTGCATAATATTTCAACGAGAAGTTAGGTTACGGGGATGAACGATCAGCCGAAAATAATTATCGCTAAACAGAAGTGAAAATAATAGACGGCCTTGCGGACAACCTATAAATAGTAAAGTAGTGTCAAAAAAATAGAGTGATTAATGGATACGTTGAACGTTCGCTCACATGGTGACCGAAACTACGGGGATTCGAATGGCCGAGATCGAGATGGACATGCGTCCTTTGACGTAGACACATTGGCACGTAAACGATGCAACGAGCGAGTTTCTTATTGTGTATGTGTATCTATGCGCGTATGCGAATATCTACGATTGTCTGTGAAAAGACGTCCTACCAAGTCCACAGGACGTACGATAATAAATAATAATCCGCGAGGGGGGATACTTGTGGGAAGAGTCGAGGGTTCAGACCGGAGGGCGAATCGCAAATGATTCCGAATGCAGACTTCATTTTCGATGGGTGGATAATCGTTACCTTCTTCCATCGATTTGAAAGAAATATGCGTTAAAAGAATTTATATTCGTTTAGGTACTTAACGATGAAACCTCGAACAAAGATCAGCTAAAGTTTTTTCTATGATATGAAGTTAATTGAAAGGTGTTTTGAAAGTATAGAAAAGAGAAAAATTCAGAATTCAAAGAAATAGTATGTGTTATCTTTGTTGAGTCAATAGTCATTTACTACACTTTCAGCCAAAAATGACTTATGTAGTTTGAATTGCATAAAATTTCTCGCGTTAGAGCGTGTATTCATTCTTCTTTCCTTCCTTTTTCTTTTTTGTGATTTATGATTTAGCATATACTTTATTTGAATGAACAAACGAACAACTTAGGTTTATTTACTTTTTATTTATCTTTAATGTTCACCCGTTAGTTTCAAAAAGGTTTAAATAAATACAGAACTCTATACATATCTAATGATCTTTAACTTAGAAATCGTAATAGTGGATTTTAGAAGCCTACATACAATGAAACTGCGTCAAATCAAATATTTTAACAATTGAAAATTTGGAACCAAACGTTTCACCGTTCTTGCCACTAACAGATAGATCCATGGATCGAAAGAACCAGTACAGTAGTGATATATATTGAGCGAACAAACAAAATATAAATCAATCTGAGAATAATAGTAAGCGTACCGTCTGGCTTGGTTACGATATTCCTAATTTTTCCAAATGGATGCTGGAACACTACCACCCCTCTTTTGGGTAACAAAGTTTCCCTATTGCCTTTTTCAACGAATGAAAGGAAACAAGAGCACATATGTCGTCTTCTGAGCGTATGTACGTACGATTCATTTCACGAAACGGGGATCCCCAATTTTATTCAGCGGTTACGATGAAAATCGTTTCGTTTAAATAATTAGCAAAATTCATTTGTCATGTGTTCGAAGATTATTTTATACAAAAGAAAATGGAAGTAAAATGAACAAATTTCTAACTTTTTCTTAGAAATAGATTTTGTTTTCTTGGTGCTTTTTACCAATAGCAGGATTAACTACAACTTCATTTGGTCTACAGTTGCGAAGATTTAATGATAATCTATTTTCTCAAAGTAACCACCAGGTTCCGTGCATTCCAGCTGCTCCAGAAAGCATCTAAAAGTTTTGAATGAAGATAATTTCATTTTCTTCTCCAGAGAAATATCATCGTATTTATGTAATTGCTATGTCAATTATTTCAACTGACAATTCTAGCTTTTTTTTTTTTTTGAAAGAAAAGAAAACAGCGTGAAATCCACATGAGATTTAATTCGTGTGTTGTTTTTCTAAGATTTTTTATGCTGGTAACTTGATGAAATTATTAAAAATTTTTTTTATAAGTGAGAGAAGAAATAATAAATCGAAATGAATGTTTATTGTTACTGAAAAACACCAAGTATATGATCGAAGTACCGTCTTCCTAGAGATTAATCTTCAGACTGGCACATTGTCCTCTATCAAAATTCTTTTATTAAATGCTGTTTATATGACTTTTCGAATGTTACGTATGTGTATAACGAAAATAATCTACCTAATAAAGCAAATTTAAGATTGTAATGTTTTAATTTTAGCTTTTTTTGTATTCTAATATAATTATTTTATCGAGCTTGCGCAGTGATGACTTCGAGGATAAAACTTTGTTGTAATATAAGTACAGTGTATTAAAATAATAAAATAATTGTTAATTAATCGATAGGAATGTGTATTAATGTTGAAAAGCACGAAATATATGCCAAGAGGGCACAAAGTTCTCTATGAAAATTCTATTATTCAATGTTATTTATATGACTTTTCGAATGTTGCGCATGTGTGTAACGGTAATAATGTTTCTAATATAGAGAATTGAAGATTGTAATTTTGATGTAATAGTACTTTTTAATGTTTGTCCGATATATTACAGAAATGTTATGTAGTTGTTGGTAGGCATAATAAACAATTTATTGGAACGTAAAGGATTAAATATTAAAAGAAAATTTTAATATTAAACCTATGGATTTTTATCCTTTGTTAATCATGGTTGATTTAATAATAAATATATTACATAATAAAGGAGGCAGTGGTGGCGGCGGTGGTGATGGTGGTGATGGTGGTGATGGTGGTGTCGCAAAACCATCGTCCTATCGATACGTTGTAGATTGGCAGGGCTGGATATGATAAATGAGATTTATAGAATTCTATTCCTTGATCTGCCTCCTCCTCTCTTTATCACCACCAATCCAGTATGCCGCGTGTTATTGTAGACCCACCCCTGCTGAGTACGGACTGAGGGGTGCTCCGCTAGACCGAACAAACAAAAAAGATATTTTTACTGAGAAGTACACACGTTACACAGGGGACAAATATCGTATCGATATCCGAAATCGAACATTGATAAACATTTTTTTCCTTATCAAAATACAGAATCTTCTGTTTGATATCTGGAGACGATAAGATTTTTATTTTATTCGTTCGTATAAAAACCTGTCATCCTTAATAAGATGCAATATACTGTTATTGATAAATTCATTTACATGCTATAATAATTTGCTTAAAATTGTTTATTTTTTAATTAGCATACCTATACAAACGATACTTGAATGTTCATACGAAATATCATAATTAATACGCATCGATAACATTAGGTACTTGTCTTTAGAACGTTTTCCTTCGTGATAAATGTCCAACGTAAATGAGCTTCGTTCCGGACGACCAGTGATCTTCAAGCTTTCACAACTTTTTCTTAGATTATTTTAAATGCAATATTTTAATGCTGATAATGAATTTTTTGAAGAAGACTCTATATAATTTTTAATTTATAATTTCTAATAAATACTAATTGGCGCAAAAGAAAATAATGATTATCGATAATAATTATTTTGTATTCCTTCGTAATATCTCTAAATTAAAAATCAATCAAAATCTAATTATTTACAAGTTTTTTTTATAAAAAGAATTTCAAGTTGAAAAATGGTTTGAATACCACTGCAAAGACGAAGGAACATTTCTTTGTTGGTTTGCCTTATGAAAGTGTGTTTATCGGATGGCATTGAAAGTATCATTAGCCGGTTATTGGGATCACTCTTGGATAGGGAGACTTGGTTACTCTCATTCTCCTCATCGTCGTCGTCGTCGACGTCGTCGTCGTCGTCGTCGTCATTGTCGTGGTCTACATGGATAGGCTTACATTTGCTTCTATCCATGTATATATACGTAGGTAAAGCCATCCTGACTTCATTCACGTCAGATGCGAGGCGACCACGTCATTTATCTGCCAGTCTGCTCGAGCTAACGATGCATTGCCCGGTTTGTTACTCGGACTCCTGGCACGCTCGCACAAACTGTCGATCTGTATATTCTTATGAAATGTTTTTACAGTGAGATGTTTCCTTTTGTTTATTTTTTCAGATACGAAAGATTAAAAGACAAAAATTATCCTATTAATATTATTTTTATTTTATGTCATGGATATATGTTTTATTTATTTGCTAAAAGAATTACGAGGATTGGTTTAAAAGTTTCGAACTTTAACAAAAATATCATTTATTTTATTTGTAAATAAATGTTAGAATGGTCGGAAAATAATTGTGTCACGTATAATTATAAGTGATAATTATTAATATTAGATAAACAATATAACGTAAATAATATTTAACATATATTTACACTATATTTAAATATTGACACTTATGAAAGTTGTTATGATTAATAACTTATAATAGGTATCATTGCTAATACGTTAGAATGGTTGGAAAAATTTTGAGTTTACACAAAAAAAAAACTGTTTTTTTGTTTAAATAAAAGCGAGCTCGATCGAGTAAGAAAATTTCTTTTATGTTTAACTCGAAACTTATGATCACGTGTTCATTGACTTCAAATAAATCCCCAAAGTTTTGATTTCGGTGTCTCCTAATTCTAATTAAAAAACGTAATTAAATGCAAATGGGTAGAATCTCGATGCAATAATATAGGTGAAATATCCAAATATAGTAAGGTCGGCATATCGAGAAGTGGAACAGTTTGAAAAGGAAACGTACAACATGCGACCAAAGTTAATGAGACTTTTGCGTGTACCGGAAAGCGGGCTGGCTCTTCTGATGTACGAAATAGCGCAACTACCGCGTTTACAGCACCCCTCTCTTACAAACCCTTACTGTTAACAACGCGTTATGCGAACCACTCCCAAATTTTGCACGCATCCTGAATGTTTGATACGTCCGACAAAAATTGTTTTTTTGTTTTTCCATATTTTTATTGAAAAATAAATCAGTATATATACTAAAACGAATGAATCAATGACAAAATTTGATTACTTTTAAATTAAAACGTTCCCACACATTACAAAATGATTTTTATTTATGTAATTTAAATTTAAATAATATAAAATTAATCCTAAATTAAAATGTAAATTGAGAAAAAAGATTGTTCGTGTTTCTCCGGTAGCTATAGGATTACAAAACTCTTCAGTCTATGGCTTAAATTCAGAGGTTTACGGAATTGTAAAAATAGCAGAAAGCTTACCTATTCATTCCTACTTTCCATAAGTGAGTATTTATTTCGTTTTGGCTCTAATGGTAAGAGATTTCTAAGCATTTTCAAAGGTAGCCTTTTATAAACGATCGATTATGCAAGATTTCGTCGACACGAGAAGGAGTGAATGCGCTGATGCTAGATGACTATAAATCACTCAAGTTACGTCACAGCTTGACTCCGAAGCGAACCCTCGATTTCGTTTAGACGAGAGAATAAGAAGAATCCGGAAGTATGGTTAGGTGAAGGGTAGCCAGAAGGGGAAGGGAGAAAGGAATACGAGAAAGGGACGAGATTGTCTCGCGGTTTGCCGAAGCAACTTTTCTATATCTACCTAACATAGCTCATTCCATCGTTGGCTCGTTCCTCTCGTTCTAAGCTTCCACGTTGGAAACTTAGCAAAACTTAGGGTGCAGGAATCCCCCTTTCTTCTTTCGCATCCTTCAGCACCGTAGTACTAGAACGTAAGAGACAAACAAGCTTACGAGTGTGAGTGAATAGCCAGCAACGTAATTAATGGGTAGTTTGGTGGTCAGCTGGACAGCTGTCCCGTTTTCTTTTATTCTTTTTTTCTCTCTTTCTCTACCGAGGAATGGAATCGTGTAGTCGGCGGAGCGTCGCGGTTGACTCTGAAAGAGAGAGAGAGAGAGAGAGAGAGAGAGAGAGAGGGCGAGGGAGAGTGAGAGAAATAGAAAGAGAGAGGACGAGGGAAAGAGAAAGAGAAGGACACTGAAAGTTCCAGCAGTCCTCTTCACCCCGAACGAGTCCTCCTCCGATCTGACTTAGACGTGCCTCCAGACGTGGCGGAAGGAGCAAGATGGATTATCTGACACTACCGGACAAGATCAATTGAATTTCTATTTGGACCTAACCGAGATCCGTTTGGCAGCCGCCATCATACCTCCCACTCACCTCTCTACTCTTCTCGATCGCTTCCCTCTAGATCCATTCATCCACACACCCCTTCCTCAATTTCTTCAGCTTCCCTTGCTATGCGATTTTATGTCTAATTCTACCTTGGTTACTCTCGTCAACACCAATCCGATTCGAATGATCTATTCGAAGGATAAACTATCATCATCTTTCACCGAACGACCTTGTTGATCTTCCATAGTTCACAGGGTTCACACAATACGTTTGAAATGTTTTTCAATGCTAATATCGAACGTAGTGATTATTTATTATTTTATAGGATTGATATGAGTGTTGAATTAGATTTCATTAATCTTAATTATCGATACTTCTTTAGATAATAAATTTCTTAATAACTTAAAATTCATATGTTGACAGGCTTAAGAATTCTTTTTTTTTTGTTTTACTATCGGCGTGTAAATGAAAGAACACGTCACTTTTCTTCGGACCGATGATAAATGACTTTCGATGCTAGGCCATTTAATTATCTTCGTGGTAAACACGTAAACGATTTTTTACAACAATCTGCTACCGATTGCAAGTTAATTACAACCTTTGGTATCTAATAAAAAGTACAAACATTAATAATGTGGAACGAATTGTAATATCTTTTTTAAACATATTCATTTATTATTAATTTATCTTTGTTATTGATAGAGCAATTATTTAAAGAAAAGTAAAATTACGTATTGTTTATTATCGACCAATTTTATCACGTAAAATATTACATTGCGACTTAATCATTATATTTTTTCGTATAAATTTTTTGTTATCATAAAAACAAAAATTTACATATTTTATTAACGAAAATACTTTGATCTTGTGGTTAAACAAAAAGTAATTATATAATATTTATGTTTAACTGTCACTGTAATATATTTACGTCAAATCGATTAAAAATTCATATAGAGTTATTATTTTTCAAACGATATTACAAATGAAGTGCATGATGAATGCTTTCTGTTCTCCTACTTTACGCTACAATGATAACGTATGACACGTTTGTGACTCACCTAAGTATAACGTTCCTAATCGCAATGTCAGATCTAGTCAACAGTACAACTTATTTTGCGAAACCGTGTTATATCTGATATTAATAATTTACTTAAGTTATTTAAACGAGTTGTTAATACAATAACAAATATTGAAGTAATATTAAAACATATTCGAAAAGGTAGATTCCCAATGATATAACAAATCAATATTTTATTTAATAAAATTAACTAATTGATCGGTTAATCTTTTATTTTTCTTAGAATTTTATGGAAAGATATTCATCATGCTGTTATCATAGATACATCGCGAATATTCATCAGCATGAATATATTATATATTAAATAATTATATACCAAAAGATCAAGGACTTCTTAGAGATCTTCTCATAACTTACCGGACGTGAGTAGAAGCGAGCATGTTTCGAACGTAAACCTATTACTTATTATCTTATTAAAAGTAAATCTATATCGTTACCCTTTCCTCACCTCTCGTAACAATGAAAAAGAGAGGTCGATCTTAAGAACGATAGGAGTTCTCTTCAAGCTCCCGCACATACGCATTTACACATAGACACAAACACACACACACATACATATACCCATCCATGAATGCATATTATACTAATTGGTGGCGTAACTTTATTACTCTCGCTTAAATAATGACCGGTCCACGTTAAGATCTGCCGTTCAAAAGACCGTAAAAAATAAGGTATAGAGAGATGAAGGAGGGTGGGAAAGGAGAAGGGGACAGGGAGAGGGACGGAGATGGGCGGGAGGAGAATGAATAAAACGCGTTGCATAAAAAAGAAACCGATAGAAAGATCTGATAAGAAGATATCCGATAAACTAAGCCAACCACGTTCTTTTTAATAAGCCGATAAGGGTCAGTTCTAACCACAGAAGATATCCGGATAGCTCGAAGCAGCTCTTTTAAGATCCATGATTGAAGAAGAATAGAGCTGTGGATGTATCCGCCATTATTAGCCTCGATATCCGACGTACCAGGCAAATTGCTTGCTTCTCCAATCGAGATAATATCGATACCACGATATCGAAGATTTTCAAACGATAAGATTCGATGTGCTCGTTACGAGGTATCCACTTTGTCTTGCTCCAATTCTTTCTTTTTGTTTCTTTTTTATTTCTTATTTCCCTTTTTACAAACCCGACAGTAGCTAATTGTCTGGTCGTTCGGTAATGAAGTTGTTGGTGGATGTACGATAACCCTCTCCCTCTCCCTCCTACATTTGTTCAACGTGATCGTACATACACGTAGAAGGGTGGCGTGCAATTATCGCTAACCCCTTTCGCGTTTAACTATTCAAACTGATAACGAAAGGATGATAGCGGATTAAGGGTTTTTGGTTGGATAGAACGAATAAGTCGTAAATAACAATCATTGAAATACGTTTGAGTTTTGTTTTTTCTTTTTCTTCTTTGCATCTTCCTTTCGTTTTTCTTATCGTTATCACGACGAAGAAGAAAAGGAATAAGAAGAAGAGGAAACATACTCGCGCGATTCCTCGTTCCTTTTTCTTGAGAATGAAATTCTCGAAAGGGTAACGGTGAAAAGGGGAGGGAAATAAAAGGATGAAATAAAAAAGAAAAAGTAAAAAAAAGTAAGGTAAGAAAGGAAGATAGCTAGCGAGGAAAGATGCGAGATGGAAGTGATTTATGCACGTTGCCGATCGTTCCTATTAAAAATGGTAAATGCTCTTAATGATGGCATTAATAATTGTATTCAACAAACCGTCGGTATTGACCCCGAAGACACCCGTACGAGGCACGCCCGGAGAATACCCTTGTAACGATCTGGACCGCATTCATCCAGCCCCGAAGAGAGATCGTTTGTGAATGAGCGAACATTCAGTGCCCGCACTTTTGATCCCGGCGTTATTAATTATCCGCAAGTAGCTACGAACGTGTCCGGATTTTCTGTTCCTTCTTTTCTTTCTTTCTTTCTTTCTTTTCTTTTTTCATTTCTATTTTTACCTTCTTTCCTTTTTCGATTTTCACGCGTTTACCTTCTTTCAAACAATACGATTGAAATAAAAAAAAAAATAAAAAAGAGAAAGAAAATTCCATTCGAAAATCTAATTTATTTTTAAACGTATAAAAATTAAGCTATAATTTAAGAAATAGATTTTTCAAGTTTAGCAAGAAATTTTTCTTTACGCATTAATATTTTCAATTGAAAAATAATAATTTTTAAACACGTCTATTACTAATTAATAATTATAATAGAACGAAAAAAAAAAATAGGCAAGAAGAAAAATGAAAAAAAAAAGAAAAGAATAATAAACGAAAAAAATCTCAAGTTATCTTTTACAATACATTCCCCGAGATCTCTCTCTTTCTCTTTTGGCGTGCTGATCATAACAATGAATAATACTAACGAATTCATTGAAAATTAAGATCATTCGAAGTCAGAGAGCTATGAGATAGAAGGCTGAGTTTAAAAATAGTCACCTGTAACGGAAGCAACAAATAATCTCTCGAGGTGCGGATGGAAACGGTGCGTGGCAATGCGGTCGTCCCACCGATTCCGCTTCGCCTTGCTGCACCAACGAAGAAGATGATGAAGAACAAGAAGAGGAAGAAAAGGACAAACCTACAGGACTTACATTCTCTCAGAGACAGAAGGATGTTGCTTACTAAAGAACGAGCTAGAAAGAGAGAGAGAGAGAAAGTGAGAGAGAGAAAGAGAGAGATAGTTGCACTTAAGATCAGTGCTTGTAAGAGAACGGTCGCGGCTCATATAATCTCGACGATGCTTCTCGACTTCTTTCCTCCCTTCTCCCGCCCCCGAGATCATCCCCAACGTTGTTTGGCGTACATACTTCTCGCGAAGCTCGCATCATTGTGTTACCCCTCGCCCACTCGTCCCTCGCCAACAAGCGGCCGAATTCACCGTCCAAAGCAAACCGTATGTCGGACATCGGTACGATTTATCGCGTTGACACGTGTCTCTTAGAGTGGAAAAGCATTCGTCGAAATAAAGAGAGAGAGAGAGAGAGAGAGAGAGAGAGAGAGAATCTTGTATATCTCTTTCTCTCCTTATCTTTCTTTTTTTCTGGAGTAAAGCCATCTCTGTCTTATTCTCTAACTCGCTAGTCTGCTGTCATGCGATTAAAATAAATTTTGGAAGAGAGAAAGAGAGAGATAGAAGACGACCGAATTTTCTAGCCGAGGACATTATAGTTGCAAGCTTTGTGAAATACATTTTCTATGCTATTTTGTACCAGTGTCATAAGATAGCTTGAATTCTAAAATCTTCATTATTATTATTATTATTTATTAAACATTTTTTCTTATTTAATTATTTAATTATTCATTAAAATCTTTCAATATGCAGAATTATTACACAATCGACTATTAAATTGTTTTGTTTTTTTTTTTTATAATAAATTGTATATCAATTTATAGATGGAAACGAAATATGTACAAGAGACATTTTTAAAAAATTTGAGATAAATGAATAACTACAAAATAGACATTGTCTGGTTTGCTTGTCGACAGTTTCATCCACTCAATTGATTATTGAAATTTTCTAGGAATATATTATAAAATGAATTCTTTTGAATACCCGATCGTGTCTTTCTTCTACATATAAATATATACGAATGAAGAGTTCCTATTAAAAATAGTCATGGCGGATGCGTGAATGAACACATACAAGTTCAATACGTGTTGGGATCCTGCATGAAAAAGTGACTGCGATATACCAGGTAGGCGGTTGTAGGTTTCCCGGTCTCGACGATCGTTAGGTCTTACTTCTCCTTCCTCGCTTCTTCATCTTCGAAGTTGTAGACATCGTATGGGAGTTATGGCAACGCGTATAAACAAATAAAGAAGTAAAAGAAGAGAAGGAAAGAAATAGTCGTGTTATCGGGCGACTTAATCGAACGATTAATGACAAGGTACGCATAAAAGTGCTCGAACCGAGAGATCAAAGGGACGGGGAAGGGTTAAAGGGATAAGAAAGAGAATCGGTCGTATTTTCAACGCGAAGAATCTTGTTAACTGCTGGACACCGCCTTGGCCTATTGCTACATTTGAATAAAACAAGCTGGCGCTGACTGATTAACTAATTATTGGTCAGGCACCGAAATCAAACTGGAGATCAGGTCAGGAATGGTGGCCATAAAACATCTTTGTCCTTGAATCTAAAATACTGATATGGAACGTGCCACCGTTTTATAATTAAGATTCTACACTATTGATTTAGAATGTATTTACATTTTTTACTCAACAAAAAATATTTTCGGATAAAGTAAAAAATGTCGATGTTTTTAAAAGACGAATATATTAATGAATATACATCGAAGATATTATTTAATATACTTAACGTATATTCTATTATAGTATATCGATATAATTTGAATACTATCAAGTAATTATTTTTGATCATTCACGATTTAAACAACCTGTTTGCTGTAATGAACGAGTATCGACAATAAAAGAAATTTTCTAAGTAAAGCTTAAAGATCGATTAAAACTGGATAGGAGATGTAAATTCAAGCAAACTACATGGTATATGTATAGTTAAACTCATTTGCAAGTGTGTTGTTAAAAGGACACCAAGGAGAGGAAAGCTTTAAATGAACGTTTGCCGTGCGAGATTTCTAATAAGAGAATCGCAAAGGTGATTTAGAATAATGATCGTTCAAGAGATGCGGATTTGTTAGGAAAAGGATTGTGGATCTTTTGGTAAACGGAGGCTAATCCGAGTCTCCTCGAAGTGTCGAGATATCGAAGGTGATCGAACGACTTCAGACGCGTTAAATATTGAGTCGAGCCAGAAAGCATAATGAGGGAACCGTCCTTCGTATCTCCATGAAAGCTTTTGCATCTTCCTCTCTTACTTCTTCTCATACAAATACAAATATATACATGTACACGTATATACACACATATATGTATATATATATATATATATAAGTATTCCACGTGTTTCTCTTTACGAGAAGCCTTTCGAAACGAGCCTTTCCAAGCACACACGGATCGTCGACCGTTCATTAGTGGCGGATTAATACGAACTGCTCGCCGGAACGAACGGACAAATGCACGGTAGCCGTGTCGTCCCAACGTCCGCCATTCGTTTGAATATCTCAAAACGTGCCTCGCCTCTTCGAATCTTCTCTCCTTCATTCTCTTTCTTTTTCTCTTTTCTTTACTCTCTTCAACGCTCTCTCTCTCTCTCTCTCTTCCTCTTGCTCTTTTCTTCAAGAAAATCTATTCGAGTAGCGTCTATTCGAATACAAAGTAACACAAGGAACGAGGAAGTTATTAATTATGTACCTCCTTGTATAATGAGATAGTGTTGAGCTTATTATCTCGTCAAGTGTTCTTCTTGATTGGATAGAAAGTTGATTTATTTCGATTCATGTGAAATACTTCTTTTTTTTTTTTACAAATATTTCTTTTTTATTCTTTTTTTTTTTATTAAGATGTTCCTATTTTTATTTAAATTCTAATCGTTTGCGTAATTAATGTAACAATTTAAATATTTTTAATTGAAAATGATGAATAAAGTTAGGACAGATCGATTACAACAATTCGTCTAGATATTTTTAAGTATTTTTATTTTCATTGAAATTCTAATCATTTGTATAATTAATTAAATAAAGTAAATATTTTTGAACGATAGCGAATGAAATTGCGATAAATCGATATCAACGATTTACTTCGTTATTTTTAAAGAATAGAACTTTTCCTACTCGATGTATGAAAAAAAGTAAGGAGCGTGGAAAAACGTTGTAAGCTGGTGCCATTTTTCGTTGACGGGATCTCGTTCGGTACGATTAAAAAAGGATCACCTAGGAAAAGAAATTTCGATTAAATTGCCTCTGCAAGTCGAACGGAATCACCCTGGGCGTCTATAGATATGGTTCCTGGCTAGGGTTCTCGTCAGCTACGAACTCAGCTTTGACGCCAGCCGTGGCGATTTATCAGAATAATGCACACGCCATTACCCCCGTGTCCCCGCCTTAAAACCAAGATCTTGATTTCGCGCGAAGTCCTATATAAGGCTACGACTTTCTTCCACGATTTTACTTATTGTTACTTTCCGTCCAACAACTTCGATTATTGTTCTAAGATCGACGAACGTTCGGTGTACCAACTATGTTCAGTTAACGTATTGTACAACCACAAATTATTCTTCAATGAATTGGAAATTTAAAATTCTTTTTCTCTTTATTTAAAATTATTAATTCGTTATCTTTTGAATGAATGACAACAGTAAACAATCATTACCAAAATTTGTAAATTAAGATTGTTAAGGAAGAATTGATCTATTTAGGATCGGTAAATTGTAAAAATGTACTACAGCTGCTCTTAGAAAATAAAAACGCAAAGAAATCTTGTGGTCTTCTTCAAATAATGAATTTCCCAGGAAACGGGTTTGAGTTATCGTCGAGTTTCTCTATAAATAAAGCGACTGGCGACATACCGCGTCACGTGATGCCGTGACGGAGAGTGGATCAGCAGAGTGTGGTGCTTGTAACAGAGGAGTGCTGAAATGCATGTAAATAATCAGCATACAAAGTTGTCGAGATCATTGCAATTATCTTCATTTCTATGCTAGGTGGACGAAATTAGAAAAGGAAAGTAAAATGAAATTGTCATTTATATAAATAAAAATTTTACTTATCTTTTATCGCGATAACAATAAAAGAATAGTCCATATGAAATACTAACAATAAGATCATAGATGAAAATTTTAAAACTTAGGAATTATTTTCGGATTCGTATCAATATGACCTATTTTTCTGGATTTTTTTACATTTATAACATATATGTATTAGAAAAGTATAAAATATAATGTTTCAAATATAAATATATAGAAAAAATTAACAGAAGAAGTAATGCAAATTGTCTATCTTATATTTCTATACAATTTTGAGAATAGAAAATCTTCAGACATAAGAGTTAAACATTGTATGTATAAATATAAACTATTTTGTTTTCTTTTGTGTATTTATAAAACATTCATATTATAAAAGTATAGAAAATTGAATGTTTTGAATATATATCTAGAAATAATAAAAAAAAAAACGTAGATCGTTTATCCTTTTTAGTAAAGGAAATTTTAAGACTATTCCAAGAATTTAATGCGGCTTAACTAGAAAAAATTCAAACGATATTTTGATCAATAGATTATATAGAATTGGTAACACTTGAATAAGCATACCTTTTCAAACATTTTGGTAAACATTCGGTTAAGGTTACAGATTAATCAATATTAGGTTTTAACTAAGTTTGATTAGCTAAAGTTAGATTAAGAGAATAATTCTATTAAGAAAAACTAAAGAATTCCGTAAGGTCTTAGCACAAAGATAAGACGATTTCTTCGAGGTTTTTCCAAGAGAAGCACGTTCATTAATTTGCCATAAAAGCGATGTCATTGTTTCAAGCTTCGTTCGAGTTCCCAACGAGAGAGCGCAAAAATACGGATAGAATTTATAGTAATTTGATTAATGACTTTGGCAAGGTATTTGTCACGTTGTTTACGAACAACGATGAAGGTCTAAGTCGACTGCTATAAGCGACCGTGAAAGGTCACGCAGATTTATCACCTTCTTATCGATTGAAAAGAAACGACATAAATTCTTCATTGAGATAAGCTAGAAACAACACAAACAGATCAGGAACAACGATCGGACCATTGATCGTTGACTAATGCATGGATTTTGATATTAGCGAGGATCAACGTCGATGATAACAAGAGAATAAAACGGAAAAAAAAGGAAAGAATAAAATCACGTAGCTCTTCAACTTTTCCCGAAAAGGTTGCGATCATGACAATATTTCCAAGGAAGCAGCAAATTCTTACGAGAAGAACATGACAATTTTTTGACATTCTACCGT
Source organism: Polistes dominula (assembly GCF_001465965.1). The sequence goes on from NW_015148971.1 coordinate 322,211, forward strand.
ACAAGGAGATATCGATAAGAGGCATGTTCCGAAATGAAAAGGCTCTCCTACCGTGACTTCCGAGATTTATCGTTTAAACGCGTACTTACGGCTCGAAGAGAGGCTATTACGTCACATACGAGTGGCAATATATCATCGAAATATGAGCCGATGATAGGGACGTAAAAGGAATAACATTTAGTAGCTGCATTAAGGATCAAAGTCCGTGAAGAGAGTTAGACGAAAAGAGTCAAACAGTGAAAGGGAGTAAGAAAAAGAGAGAAAGAGAGAAAGAAGGGGAAGGGAAGTTAGAACCCTCGTTCGCAAGCAGTAATAAATGTTGCATCGAGGTTGCTCGACTTTCTTACGACTTGGCGAGACCTCCGAAAGGTTTTCAAATCGTCGAAAGTTTCTTCAAAGTATACGAGTACGAGGTAGAGGGTTAGCTGAAAATACCTTGAAAGTCAAAGATTCCCTGGAAGACTCGTGGATCTTTGTAATTTCAACTAATTACAATTACGCTAATATCCAGTCATCAATTAGCCAGTTCTAAAGAGGCTCGCATTAATTAGCTAATATTTCTCATCCCGTTCGATCTTGACGAGTATTCGGTATATCGCTGATAGACCGAGAACGTCATTTTCGGAATAGCATGATTTTTACTATAAAATTTATCGCGACTCATGTATAATAACGACGAGAAATTAATAAAGTGTGAAACGTTTACTCTCTCTCTCTCTCTCTTTCTCTCTCTTTTTCTTTTTTGCAATATACAAAGCACCGTTCGATGTCCAGCTAATTATTTAATAAATTAATTATTAATGGTAAAAAAGCTTGCAGGAAATTTATTAATCAAAAAAATATTACTAATTAGTCTATACATCTTATCCAATGTGAAATCAAGGTCGAAACGTTTTATTAAATCGCCGGATGACGCGTATCAGCTTTTATCGTAAAACTATATTACTTATGTATTTTGATCGATATTTAAAGTAAGGGAATAATGCTAAGTGAAATTCCATTGTTTCTGAATATTTTCCTTCATCTGTGTGGGAAGAATACGATAAGATAATAGTTTTTTCGAGGATTAAGTAGATTAGTATATAAATAGACTTGCGAATTTTATATGTCTTATAATTATCTTGAAACGTAAATAAGACGTTACTATCAGTGAACTTTCATGATTTCAACGAATGTTTGAATGACGGATGATTATCAACATTTCTCTCATTCTCTCGTTTTCCTAGAACAGATAAAAGTTTGGGTTCAACGATTGATAGTTCATGTGTTGCAATTATTATACAATCTTTCTAACGTAATAGAAATCGTTTCAATGCAAAGTCGTTAAATTACCATAATGATATGAATTTATTTGATCTCTAGTAGTCAATAGTAATGTGATACCAATAAAATAAATCACTGACCCTTCTTTATTTGCGTTTAAGATAGTCTTAAGTATAATAGTTTGCCAAACGACGAGGCACTTTTTTATCTCAAGTATAAAGGATAAAAAGGGGTTGAAAGAAGATTGTCGCAAGGAAGAAGACAAACATCGGCTTCGAATGCAGAGCTTGGAGAAATCGTATGGGGTGAACAGAGTGGTTGGTACTTATTTATACGAGACGCCATAAGGGTGATCCTCAGGTTTTGACACAGCGTCGGTAATTCATCCGGCGTGTGTCCAAAAGCATCCACAAGATAGACCAAGAAGAGAGCCGGCTTAGGAACGTGACTTAGGGGTTGAAAAGTTACCTAAGCGGGGGGCCATCTGTCGGACAAACCGCGGTACTTCTGTCAACGTTTACCCTGCAGATCCGTTCGATGGTAAGCAAGAAAAACACGGAGTGTATCGGTGAGTGGTTAACAAAAATGGAAATTCATGTCGAATGGCAATCAATCTGCTGAATGAGCTTTACTTTCCGACATTGTATGCTCCTGTGATTATGTTACAAACTCTACAGTTACGTAAGAGATTCAAAAAAAAAAAAGAAGTTCGAACTGGTTTTTATCCGTATAGTCGTCGAATTATTTTCTTACTAAATAATATATAGAAGATATTTTACATTACCGACTTGAAATTGTATTTTTGTGGAATTATTAAAGAAATTAATTTTTTATTAAATTTTTATTTCATTTTTTTTATGGAATATGATTGATAATTATTGAAACAAATTGAAACTCGACACATAATATTTTTAAATAAATAATCAATTTCTTTTCATATTTTTATTATTATTATTTTTTTTTATTAAAAAAATTACGTGTATTATTCGTTTTGCAAGCATCGTTTCGTAATTATTATATCGCGAGCGCATAAAACGCAGACGGTGAATCGATTTAATACCGGTAAATTAGCCATGCCACCGCTAAGATACGAGCATTAAAATAATAACGCTCATCGTGTTAATGGACAACCATAATTGGGGAAATTCTTATCGCCTGGAAATTGGTCCTACCTACGTCTTGGCAGCTTCTCTCAAAATTTCGCTCGTTTCCATGAAATTATTTCCATACCGTTGACGACCAATAAGGATAGGATCCTTTAATGAGACACTTTCACCCTTTGTAATTCGATATAAGCTCATCGATTTCTTTCAAATGATGCTAAATAAGTACCTACTTACACGGACTCGTAATATCATTTGTAATTTAACATTAGCAAATATATTATCAATGGTTAATTTATTTTTATATATAAGTGAATTTTTACATGAACACCTTTTAACATATACTAGTCATTAAAAAATTGTGCAACAAACATTTAGAAAGCAACCATTCACCAATTCTCACACAATCATTCAACTTTAATGAAACAAAACTAATTCCTTTCCCCATTTCTATTAGAAACAAATGATATCTATTTGAAGAGAAGGTAAAATACCATTTTCCGTACGTTGAAATAAGGGAATTATTAAAGTGATTAATGTGAACGGATTTATGATTTAATGAAACTCTGATGATATCGTTAAGTACGATGATAAACGTCGATCGAAAAGAAATAGAAGGATCGATTGGTTAGTATTACTATGAAAGTAAATGTCGGAATGAAGCGATCGTAACTGGATGGTGAAAGTGGGCAGCACATTCTCGAGGGTGTTAGTGGTGATACTTTGGTAAGAAACAGTAGAGAGCTTGGAGGATGTGTGAAAAGTGGCTTCACGAGGTTCTCCTATCTACGACTCCCCGGCGTCTCGCTTTGCTAATCGTGCTCCATTAAAACACCCTTCTTCCGACGGTGAAACCACGCAGTTACCGCGTTCCGTACCTTCACCACGAATTTTCTCACCCTAATCTTCCCTGTAATCTTCAAACTTTCTAAACTTCTCGACTCTAAGCGAATTCTCCGAACTCGAAATAGCGCGAACTCGTAAAGACTAAGAAAGAAAGAGAGAGGAGGAGTAACGAAAGTCTTGAAGAACTTTCGAACGACGCGTTAAACGTTTCTCGAACTTGATCGATATTTATCTCTACTATTCGATCGTGATGTTATACATGAAATAGATGGTCTACGATATTATTGTTCAAATTGTCAGGATAGTTTGAAGAACGAAAGATTCAAAACTGTTATATCAAAATGAAAATTTCACGGATTGACGATGAATACGATTAAATTATTATAGCAAACAATCTTTTATGATACCACGCGCGATAATTCATTTCCCTGACACGAATAACGTCGTCTAACGAAGAAGAACAATTTAATTGTGCTCGACGAAGCGTTCTTAAAACGAATTTTTCTGAAATCCGATCGGAATTGCCCAAGTGTATCGTTTCGAAGTTAGTTAACATTTTTACGAAGCGACGATCGGTGGGCGATTACGAACGAAAAACGAACATGCAGGTTGAACGAATGAACGGAGCAACTTGCTGAAAAGAGAGAGGAAAAGAGAGAGAGAGAGAAATAGAGAGAAAGAGAAAGAGAGAGAGAGAGAGAGAGAGAACAAGAGAGAGGGAAAGAGAAAGATATGAAGAGAGAATGGGATTCTCGCACGTATTATTTCGCGGGACCGAGGGAAATGTTGTAATTCAAATGAGTTACGAGCGGTATCGCACTCCTGGGAAGTAGGTGCTAAGCGCTCGGATATGCTGATAGAACGCCAGTGATACGTAGGACTACAGGCAGGATCGCGATGGGGTTGAAAACGGCCTTTCTCCTACATATGAACCAGCTTCGAGTTGGAGAGAGGGGAAAGGGTGGTTGGTCGACGAGAAAAGAGGAGTTATGGAGAGGTAGTTGAAACGAGAGAGAAAGAGAAAGAGAGAGAGGGAGAGAAACAGAGATAGGTGCAAAAGGGAACTCTGTTTGTAATAGTCTACGATGGCGTGAGGCGATGAGATGTGATCGCTCGACGATGAGCTGTGGGCGACCTGATGGTCCCGTAGCGTTAACCTGTTCTACCTGAATTTGCCTGAATTCGTCTGAAACAGTTTTGAACATCAAACTATTCTCTCTCTCTGTCTCTCTAACCGTATTCATTCACTTTATTTCTTTCATCTTTTATTTTTCTCCCTATCTCCCTATACATATTTTTTTATGCTAAAATTTGTTGAAAAGAATTACAAATAAAATATAAAGATAATATTTGAATGAAATTCTTTTTGATGAAATAACTTGTAAGAAAAACAATTGTTCAAAATTAGAAACCGTATAAATGTATTACGTTGATGATTGAAATAATGTATTAATCATTAAAGTTTATAAAGGGTTTATAGATCGGATCAAGATTGCAAAAAGAAAAGTGTTCCTCTTGGATAGTCAAGAGCCCCTAAGAAATACCTGCCTTTTCCCTACGTGGTGGGCGTTCGTCTTGAAATTCAATTAATTCGGCGGCGATGAGTATCTAGTAGAATAATGAGACTGCATCTCAACAAGCATTATCGAGTCCGGATCTTCCCGGCACCCCTCCTATTTAGAAGATAACGACGACTCTTCGCTAAAGTCACTCTCCTTGAATGGTGTTGTCATTCGTCGAGTACTCCCTTCTCTCTTCTCTTCTCTCTCTCTCTCTTTTTCTCTTTCTCTGTCTGTCCGGATGCCGACTCGAACGACCAATGAGAGACAGTGCTTCTTGCTAGGTCTCTGTCAGAGTTGAGCGTCTCTTTTCATCTCTATCTTCTTCTTCTTCTTCTTTTTACCTTTCTCTTTCCTTTTCTTTCTCTCTTTCTCTGTCTTTCTCTCTGTTTCTCTTTCGTCGTCTCTTCTTCTCTTCTCACTCGGCTTCTCGCACGATGAGATATGGCCGTCACATTATCACCTGATTATGTTATCACTTTGCATCGCCCGTTCCTTTCTCATGCAACCTTTTACCACCGTTTATCACCGACGCCGAAGATCCGTCGCTCTTCAAGCCTGCTCGACACACGACTTACGAATCTTTCATTCCGAAAAAGAGAAAGAAAAAAAGAGAGAGAGAGAGAGAAAGAAAGAAAGATAGAGTTATTTGAAACTTTTCAAATGAAACTCACAACTTTATTTCGGTCGTCGAACTTTATCTGGAATCAAATCTATTTCTCTCTTTCTCTCTATCTCTAATGTACGATATGCATTTATGTGATTGATCCTAAGATTAAAACTACAATCCTAATTACTATAAAAAAATACATTTTCAGATTAAACATACTTATAACTCAAAAACATTAATACTAATATAATAAGCGTAGAGAATAGTAGAAAATAAAGATTGATGAAATTAAATCTGTTACGGTGCAATGTTGTGTTACATACACGAGTGAAAACATAAAGATCTCTATGTTTCCAGATACTTACGAGATACCTTATATCGTACAATAATGTTAGAGATAGAAAGAAAAAGAGAGAGAATCTTATCGAATTAGGAGAAACTTTGCCGAGACGAAGCGTGTAGAGAAGCGAGCAGGCATAACGACGTTATAACGTGACGCGAAGGAAATGAGCAGTTCGCGATACTCTTCTCGAAAATCGAGTCTTAGGTAGGCTCCAGGTCGAGCCCATCTTTCTCTCTCTTTCTCTCTCTCTCTCTCTCTTTTTCTTTTTCTTTTTTTCTTTCTTTCTTTATTTCTTTAAGAAACACATCCACACACACACACACACACACACACACACACACATACACAAACATAGATATATACACAGATACATACACACATACTTATACTCGTTCGCTCTCGGCTTATTATTTGTAGCTACGGTATGGTGGTTGCCGGCGTGCACCAGCATCCATTTAATCTCTCTCAGTGAGGAGCGTTTCTTTGATCAGCGCGCGACCGCATCTGCCTGGTAATATCTCAAGCCGGTCCTGCAACCGGCGTCCCGGGCGCGAGCTCCCCGTCTTGCCCGCACCGCGGCATTTGTTGCTGTCAACTGGCACCTTGGATAGTCTCCGTTGCTGTTGCTGTAGCTGTTGCTGTTGCTGTTGCTGTTGACCGCGCTAGCGTGCACACAAACACATGCAAAAACACATATACACATATATTCGACTATACCTTTCTTAACTCCTTCCTTCGTCTTCGACCTCCACGCTCCTCCTTTTCCTCCTTCTCCTCAACATCCTCTTTCTATTCTTTCTTTCTCTTCTACTTCTCCTTCTTTTCCTCTACACCGACAAACTTCACGTGTGCAACGTGAATGCTGCTCAAAGCTACGAGACCGACATTCTTCATATTATATTCAACCTTTCCATTTTTCTTCATCTTATTATCCTTTTTATTTTGAAAAGAGAGAGAGAGAGACAAAGAGAGTTGGCGGAATTTTCCTTTGATTTTCCATAAGGTTTTTTACAGATCTTAGATTTGACTGGCAGGTCAGGTGAATTTTGGTGTTTCTTCTATTGAACGGTTTCTATTGGAAATATTGAAATAATCGTGTCTGAAAAATGAGGCATTTAACCGTAACTAATCGTTAACTATATAGAAGTGCCGCATGAAAATTTCTGAGAAGATTTTCTTATTTTAGAACCGAGGATGAATATATTAGTTTGATTGAAATTCAGCAAGAAAGAAGAATGAGCTTTTAAATGCGTATTTGAAAAGGTTCATCCTCCTTCTGTTCTATTTTTCGCTTTGTTTTAGTTTTCTTTGTTTCGAGAAAGGCGCATTTTAATTTTCTAGACTTTCATATACCTTCCGTTCGTGTTTTACCAGAACAGTAGTAAAGTTTGTGCTTGTAATTGGCTCACCGTTCGTATTACGTTGTTCTTTGTGTGCGCTATTAAGGCCGCGTAAACGTGGGGACTGCTTTAGATGCATCTATTCCGCGTGGTTAGGCAAATTCTGTGGTAAACCGAGTGCGAGTACATCGTGAAAGATGCACTCAGCTGTGTACGTCTATAGCATTCTAGTGTAACGGCAAGGATTACGATCTAAAATGTAATTTTAACTTAAACGTGATTACATTCCTCTTTGAAGGTTTCGAACATTCTACAACTTTTGAATAAATTGGTGTTTTCTTTTGCGCTGAGATATATTCTAATAATTTATTTAAAAAGAAAGATAAGAATATTAGTTCGGAATTAATTTATAAAATAATTCTGTTTATCATTCGATAATAATCGATAATTTACGAATTATTTACATAAGAGTTAATTTTAATGAAGAAACATATATAATTTCATGAAAAAATTAAAATAAAATCAAAAACGCATTCCGTATCTCGAATAAATTTCAATCGTTCAGTATGGAAGAAGCAGCTAACGAAGGTAACATCGTCGAAATAACACGTCCAGTAATGCTCGAAACACGATCGTTGAAGGTGATAAGCGTGTCCGAAAATTCTGTCAAAACATTGTCGAAAGTTTCGAAGCGTGCTCGGTCATGCGTTAGCTCGCGTCGATTTGTCATTTAATTAACGCGCGTTACATCTTGCGTTACTTGYGCGCGCGCGCGTCCATCCATACACGTGCAAATGCACATGAACGTATACACAAACGGCATTAAAGCCGCTGACATTCGCGAACACATGTCGACGAAGAAAACAACGTAACGTACGTAATCGCGCATCGTGTTGGTACGACTTCGCTCGAGAAATATATTATATAATATATGCGTATGGTAGTAATATGTTACACACTTTGGAGTAATGCTACGTCAAAGCCAGCGCCACCGAAAATATGAGCCGGCTGCCGAGCGGCTCGCTAATGCTTGGTCATTTATTATGCTTACATTATTTCGAGATTATTAGTCTTCTCCTACTCTCTCACTCTCTTTCTCTTTCTCTCTCACTCTTTCCCTCTCTTTCTCCTTTTCTCCTCCTCTTTCCAAAAACTTTATGTAGTGTTTTGACTCGCCCGTAGGCGAGCTAATGTTTCTGCAAATAAGCACTCTTCCCACCTTGAAAATCACCCCCGCGCGCTTTATAATTTTCAATGTTTGCCACCGTGTCACCACTATCTTCGTCCACTTCGACCTTGAATCCTAGCAGATAAGCAGATACATTACTTAATGAGCTAATCAGCAAATACGCTTGATAATTTATCAAAGCATTTGTATCTGTTTCTTTCTGGTTCTTAACATTATTATACTTATTTGAAATAATTATTGGACTATAATTTTTATTCTGTTTGTTTCAACGATGTTTTTCTTTTTTTCTTTCTCCGTTTTTCATGTAATATTACACTCAGCACAAAAGAAAGTCGAAATATATCAGCTTTTTTTTTGTAACGAAAAGGAACCCCAAGTATTTCAACATCGATAACGATAAGATTGTTGGTCGAATCGTTTCGAAGGAAAAGCGTGTCGATAATAACGTTTTTGGGTGACCCTTTTATAAAAAATAGTTCTCGTCTTTCCTTTTCTCGAATCCTTTGTTCGATCGTATCCATGATGAATCCGAATTGTGTAGGGCAAAAAAGAAAGTCGGGAGGAAAAAATGTAGAACCCCTCCTTTTTACCAAGAGTTAAGCTAAACCAACATGGATGACATTCGGAGACAGCAAACATGACGATATTCTACGGTCCACGGTATATTTGTCAGTATTCTTGACGATCGAGTGACAGGGTTGCGAGTTATCCAACTACGAATTCGTTTCTTACCGTACCAAAGCTAACCGATATACCCTAGCTAAGTCAGTTTCTTGCGTAGTTCGTGCGCTTGACATCGATCGATGGCAGGGACACGAACGAGAACGAGCATATTTTTTTCCAAACAAGAACGTATTTTTCGCGACTGTTTCACGTTTCGGATACCTAAGCTATAATACTCTCTTTTCGGGAAGAAGGATAGTCCTTTTTAGGACAGCGTAGCTCGAGTATTTCTTGTTTTTCACTTCGACAGTGAAGGTTCAATATGTATGTATGTCTGTATGTTTGTATTGTGTGTGTGTGTCGATGGGTGGGTGGCTGTTTGTGTATATTGATTCTATTTCGACGTATTCCTATTTTATGATTTCTTTATCTAGATTAATAATATAAAAACTGTTTACAGCATTAACTTGAAGAAACCAAAAAAAAAAAAACAAAAAAACACAATATTACTTAACGTAAATGAACTCAATGCATGAAATCGCAATATATAAAAGATATTTCTTGAAAATAGTTCATGCTCGCTCGCAACTATTCTCGGTAACACGCAGTGTACCTGAAGTGATAAGCGATAGGAACGGAAGTTAGTCGAAGAGAAACAGAAGAGTAAGACTTGAGGGAAGGATAGAATCGGTTAAGCGAGTGAAAGAGAGAGAGAGAGAGAGAGAGAGAAAGACAAAGGATGAAGGAAGAGAAGTTGGAGGCTGGTCGAGTTGAAAGGAGACGAGAGGAAGGACGAGGAAGGACGAGGAACAGAGACGTGGAGGAAGAAACGAGTAAGGTTTAGGTAGCTACTCTCGCTCTGGCTTGAAACGTAGGGAGCCGCCCTGTGTTTGTGCTCTCGCCGGGGAGCACAAAGAGAAATGGCGAGGTATTTATCAGTGCTCGGCCCCTCTCCTCTCTTCTCCTCACCACTCTTCTCTTCTCTTCTCTTCGACCTCTCTTTCCACCGACTACTACTCTCTACTTCCTTCTTCTTCTATCATTCCTCTCTCTCTCTCTCTTTCTCTCTTTCTATCTTCCCTCTCACCCCACATTTATAGCTTCTCTCTTTCTCTCCTACTATCGCCTTGCTTCCATTCCGCATCCAAATCCATTCGCCTGACTGCCAACCCCTTCTCACTCAAGCGTCCCCGCTTTGCTCTCCCCCACCCCTTTCCTTGAGTTCCCCGATGGCCTTTCGCATAGTGCATATATGGGTACTCCATCTTCTCCAGCCTTTGACAGCTATCTAATTCATGTTGCATACTTGTCCACCTGCCTTTGGAATTTTCATACCAACCATTCCATTATATCCAAGTTATCTTCTTTTTCTTCTTTCCTCTCAACCCTAAGCTTTTTCTTTTTTTTATATTATTTATCGTTTTAATTTGCTATTATAATTATAATGTCTAGACGATTAGAGATGATCGAAATTTTAACGAAATTTTCAATCTTTTGAAACACGCAATCTTATTATTAATTATTATTAATTATTTTTATATGTAAGTAGTGTAAGGATGTATTGTATATATGTATATTTTTGAAAAACAAGGTTCTTACTCTTCGAACTCGTTGATAAACGAATCGTGAAATCGGTGGTGATCGAGGACAACGTATATATGATCGTATCGTTTCTACTGAGCATAAAACGTATTACCTAGATTAGCTAAATATTCTGGCTACCGAGCGATTATACAGTCCATTTAAATCTACAAACTCGTCCTAGCAAACCTTTTAATAGTTTACTACTTCTACAGGGCATTTCTATGAAAGTGAACGCATTAAACTACAACATATCGTTTAATTAATGATCTAACATTCGTACCGAGTCCAATTAAAGCCTTTCTGTAACAGGACTCGTTTCTTCAAAAAAATATAATTAAAGATAAGCGAAAAGATGATGCATTCCTCAGATGATCCTCTGAAATGGTCATCGTTTCTCGAAGTTTTCTACTTTTGTCGATAAGTGCAGTCAAAAGAACGATTTCGCCTAGATTATATCTTTTATCTTAAGAAAATTGCATACTTTTCCTAAGTTATACATTTTAGATATTTCCTTATCAATATATGATTAGTCTAATAAAAATGATTAGCACACATTCTCAGATATCGTATGAGGCGGTCATTAACCAAATCGGTTAACTTAACAAAAAAAAGTAAAGAATTATTGATTTGATCAAGTTGTTTATCATTGTTAAAAAAGTTATTGAAACATTGATAAAGTTATATAGATTGTCATATTATTTATCATTTAATGATTAGACAATTTTTTGTCATTTAATGGTATTGTATGTAATTATTAATGTAATTTATTTCAATCAATTATATGCTTTAATGCTAGATCTTAAAAAAATTGGAATTAAATGTTTTGATCTTTTAATAGATTTCTTTATCTACACGTTAGTAATTTATTTATATATGTAAATTATTAAAAATAGTTTATATCTAAACGATTTATTTGATATTCGAGAACGTCTTAATCTGAACATACGTGTCTAACAGAAATGATAATCAGTTTGTACGCGATGCAATTATAAATACGAGATTATTCTAAAGATATGTTATGGCAAAGAAATAATATGGCCGCGAAGAGAGAATACAAACGGAATCATTCCCTCCGACTGTACAGGTGGTTGGTTCTCCTCCGGCTCCTCCCAGAAGCTATTAGCAGACGAAACCGAGAAAGCATATTAATTTCAAGCCAATCCCGCAGCAGGTATCGAACTTTGACCGCCATCCTTATTTCTTCTTGTTAACTAAAGAAATGATTTCTCTAAAAAAGATGTCTCTTTAATTATTATTAAATATCGTATAATATTAAAATAATATTAAAATAATCCATATTGTTAAAATAATTCTTTTCGCGCGTTAAAAAGTATTAAATATGTAATTGCAACTAACGCATCTTAAATAACATAGACTGTTACATAAGTTATACCAGAGTAAAAGAATAAAATATAATTACATGAATTTATTAAAAAATTAATATTAAAGCTTAAAATTCACTACGTAACATTGCTGTCGGACAATGCCTACAGTCTAATGACTTATCTGTAACTGTCTTTCGAAATCAAGCAAATGTTAAGAGGGGTACAGAAGAAATAAACATAAAGGTCACGTAGCCGCCGATCGGCAATAAACGTTCGTTTAAATTCTTTCCAATAACATTTATGTTTCTTCTTTCAAGGAGTAAACATTGTCGGCACGTATGAATCTTTTCCTAACATTCCAATAAATATATTATCGCGGAATCGTGAAATAAAATATTTCAATTCTCATTTATTGTAATACCGAGGTTTAAATAATCGATCTTTTATTTAACAAATGTTTTTCCTTATAAATAAATTATTTGAACGTATCAAATATTAAAAAATAAATTTCAACGAATATCATGACTTGAAATGATTGCGAGAAGCATAATCAAGAGAAACGCATTGGAAACTCGTCGGCGATTCAAAGGATCCTATTCCTAGCGAACATTTAATCGATCTCACGGTGGTATCGCACAAAATAACCGTTAGGAAGATCCTTTCCTGCAATAAATACTTGTCTTCGAGAGACAGCAAGCGTTTCTATTCCCTAGCGTGTATCGATAATCAGGATACCGCTTTGTATTCGCGTGGTAAAAGCGTAAACGCGTACTCGATGATACCGTTACACTCGAAAAACGATCATTTTCATGAGATGGGAAGTCAGGAATAACGAAATTGACGACAACAATGACGACGACGATGAAGAAAAAGAAAAGGATGCTGATGGTTATAGTGGTTAGAAGAATCGTACTAGGTAAGTTTGAAGAAAAATGTTGGTTCGTTGAATGCTTACCTGGTGTTTGATACGTACATAGAGGCGTGGGCGTATAAGAAGATGGTGGTGCGTAGGCCACCAAGAGGATTGAGACGTCAGGCGCCCGCAGCGCTTGATTAATGCTCGCCATTCCTACGAACGACAAGATTCTTCTCTCTGTCTCTTCTTCTCTCTCTCTATTTCTCATTCTCTTTCTCTAGCGGGACGTTTGTGCTTTGAAAACGTGATGGAGGTAACCCTGATCTCCACCTCAAATCGATTCGCCTTATTTTCCCATGATTGTCTAGTCTACACTGACGTTTACGCATCGTTTAACTCACTAGATAGGAAATTTTACGCTTATAGATTTCATTGTTTTCTTGAGGTTACATCTATCGATATAAAATTTTAATGTTGTTTAAAATCGATGATAGCTTTCTCATATTTAATAATTTTTATTTAATTTATGTGAGAGACGAGTATTCAATATTTTATTATAATTCAGATTAAATAAATTGATATTTATCGTAAAATTATTTGCTTTTAAAGAATCACAAATGAAATAATGATTAATTCAAAGGGGAAAAAAAGTAATTCAGTATTTTATTCTAAACATAGAAACGTGTAATCTTATCAAAGGAAGTTATCACTCAAGTTTAATTAATGAGAAATCTCGGAGAAGTGCGTGGAAATGCATTAGCCATTCTAATCGTAGGTAAGATTTTCAAATGCTTTAGCTACCGGCAATCTCTTTCAGTGATTGCTACCTAAGTACTATTTGCGCGTAAGCAAACTATCTTCAGTTTCACGATGAGATAAGAAATTTCCATCGCTTGCTACCGTGAAAAGATGTGCTGAGATCGGCCGTTCGTACATCGTTGAGCGATAACGAGGCCATTAACGAAGAATTAGCTTCTTCCATCGAGAAGAGATCACCTGTCAGATCGGCATCGGGAGTCTCGATTGCACCTGTACCAGCTAAGGGGCTCACGATCGAGTATATTTCTGCATTAATGCACCGATTAGCCTCGGCTTCGAGAATAATGGCAGCTCGTGCGAGCACAATAATTGCTCGCCAATCATGAGATTCCATGAGTGGTGACTACCTCACCTACCTTCCTTCATTCCTCAAAAAACATTTTGCCTCCAAGGCCTACGCGATGATGTATAGATGATCTATCGATGATAATGTATAATGTATAGTATTGCAAAAGTTTATCTTCGGAAAAGATTTCTATACGAAAAGAGAGAAAGTTGTAATTTATTTTTAATTTTGAATGATAAAGTTTTTTAATATTTATCTAAAAAAAATGAAATAAATCATATTCCTTTAATATCTAAATTATAAAATGAATTTAAAAAGTATTTAATAGAAAATAAGAGTTACTCCATTTAAATATTCAAAGATATTCTTTATCTCGATAAAAATGACGAGACTGCTCACTGATCCGAGTTATCGAAACTGAGACAACACAGAAATTGTTGAGTAAAGATTGATCCAAGCGTTCGTCGGGAACATTAAAGATCGTTTATTCAAATTTTATTCGAAGAAGAAGAAATAGAGGAAAGAAGGGAGAAAAAAACAAAAGTAAAAGAAAAGTATCGCGAAGGTAAGGAAGAAGGAAGTAAGGGTTCATCGTTTACTTTCTATGCGTAGGCAGATGCAACTGAGATGAGAGCATAACAGAGGAGGGAGTTTTACGATCGAGAGCTTTTGAGGATAAGTAGAAAAAGAGAAGAGTAAAGAGAAAGGCATAAGAAAAAAAGGATAAAAAAATAGAAAAGAGAAGAAAAATAAGAAGAAAAGTATTATAGCAGAGGAGGGTTAAGGAGACATCGAAGGGACACGAGGAGGAAAGTGTAATCCTAAACGATCAGCGTGCGGCAGATTCGCCCTTAATGAGCTCTCGCAATGATAAATGACGGCGTAGGCCGCGAGCTTCATCCTCCTCTCCTGCTCCACCTACCACCCTCCTTGCTCTCCCTCTTCTCTCATGTTTATCCGCTCGGCTCGAAATCGGCTGTATCCCTGAACAAGCTACGGATATCTACGTGTACCTGTTTCCTCTCAGTCTCTTTCTCTTTCTATCTCTGTTGCTCTCTCTTAACTACGATCCATCCTACCGGTTTCATCCTTCCATCTCCCTTCCGTATATATGTCGGTACACGCCGCGTGAAGCCTTCATCTCCGCCTACGATTCCTCAAACTCGGCCCGGGGATTGACCAGGGCCACTGTTGGAATTCAAAATGGCAACCTTTCGAACACAGCCTTAGGCTCACGTTGGACCTCCCTCGAGCGAGTGACAGCCATCCATCCTTCAGAGGGACGTTTCAATTGGCCGTCTACTTTGTCCTTTCTCGACACCATGAAACATCCTACGCTTTCTATCTATGGTTGTCGAATTTAACGAGACTCCACGTACCTCTTAATTTTATCATTGATCTTATTTTTTTATATGTCCTAGAGAATCTGAATATCTTTTCGTCGAATGCAAATCAAATAGAAATAAAGAATGGTAGAGATAAGTAGGAACTTTCTTGAATCTCTGCGGGAGTCCTAAAGTGCGTGACGATTTATTCCAAATTATACCATGAAAGTTGCATGAGTCTATAGAATCTTTCAAATCTTTGATACCTTTTAACTTATATTATCTACAGATTTATATCGGCAGAAGTATATCTCTGGGTTTTTTTTTATTCTTATTTTAAGGCATTTTCTTCTTATACGTTTAAAACATTCGCATACCGCAAATGTTCACTGTCGCAATTTTTGTCCTGTTATTTGATATTTAAAAAGTATAGATAGTTTCGAGAAATAATTTTCATATAAGTAAATGCCCGTTTATAAATATTAAATAATTACTTCGCGTAGATAATCTTTATCTTTCTAACGAATTTTTGATCACCTATATTGGATAAAAATTGCAGGAATGAGAATGAGAATTTGTAGCATAAATACTTGCAAACGCCTTTAATGCAATACTTGAAGTAATACCTATCCATTGGTAATTTATTTTGATTATCTATTTAGTACTAATTTCCCATTATCGGCCACGTCACGTAGAGGAGGTAATATGTAGGATACAAATTGAATAGGAAGCATTTACGTTATTCCATGCGATCGCGATTGTAAAATCGTCGAGATTTATTATAGAGGTTACGGAAGGCAATGGGTTCTCTTTTACAGAATACATCGATACTTTACCATAGTATTTGGTGTAGCATTTTCAATGATCGCTCTCGCTTATCGTGGTGAATATATATTTACAATAGCTCGGTTAACGTTTCAACATAAATCTCGACGCTTGGTGAAGGAAGGGCCCAGTGCCTTGAGCATAATTAAGCCGTTCAGGTAACGACGTTTTTAAGACTTCAAACCTTTACTTCTATTAGATACAATTTTTCATAGAACGAACCATCCCTTTGGTGAAGATCGAAGGCACTTGTAGTCATTAATAGTCTCTTTTCCGAAACGAATATCTGTCAGTCAGTCCGTAAAACGTTTCAATTATATAATAGTTTTGGTCTAGTTTAACCTTAGAATCAAAACTGATTGTCCGTTCTTACAAAGTCGCTAATCTTAAGGCTTGCTTTGAACTCGTTCTTTGTGTCTCTGCAGGAGTGAACCCTTTACTAGGGAAACCTTTGCTTCTACACCTACCTGTCTTTTATTCTTACTCCGTTCCTTTTACGTCGAAGAGTTACATTATTAATGAGGGTCCAGAATTATTTGGGAAGTGAAAGAAACACCTGACTGCCCTCCTACGAAATGATATATACGAGCGTAGAAACAGCCTGGCAATTTGTACGCGCCGTTCTAGACCTTCTCTCCTCGAACTTCCTGCTTCGGACGTCCCGGATCGAAAAGGAGCGATATTTTATGCGCGTCCGATTTCTAGAAAATGGCTGCCGCGAATACGTTTCATTTTGTTCGCCGGTAGGATTATAATACTTTACAAATTTTCTTCGCAATTCTCTATCCCGGAAAAATAATCTTTAATACTATACCATTAGTGATCAATAAGAATTTTACATTTAATTTATTTATAAAAATAAAAAAATAAAATATCTAATCAATCAGATTCGCGATTCAACCAAAATGTTCGATCATCAAATTGTACATATTGTACAGTAAGAAATAATAATAGCATCTTGTGGAAGTAGCCATACGTAATATAAGTTATTATTGCTTTTTACTATACATGTATGTATATACTTAGGTACATACAGAAACGTCTGTTGTACGTAACGGTGTAAATAATAAAACGAAATTCTTCTCTGTGGCGGGGTCTATTCATCTTGTAGAATTTTTTTCCAATCTCTTCGCTCGTTCTCGGATCGTCGAGTATCTTTCCCTCTTTTTCTTTCTTTCTTTTTCTATCTTTCTCTCTCTCTTTCTCTCTCTCTTTCTTTCTTACTAAAGGAAAGGCCGGGGTAAGAATTTCTTGCGATATCGAAAAGAAGGAGTAAGAAGGTGAAGAGAGGGAGGAGTAGCTCGTGAGAATCTCGAAACGTGGCAACTTTCACGGGGCTCCATTTACGCGTTCGTCGTTCTTCATGCCCAGTTCACATGCTGACCTCGCTCGGTTTTTCCAAATGCCTGGAGCAAGATCCCGTGGATGGTGCATTAACTCGCGTCGGACTAGCCTAATGACGCCTTCGCGTCCCCCATAGGGATCTTCCTTCGTTCCCGATTTCTTTCCTTCCCCTTTCTTCTTCCCCTACAACTTCTTCTACTTCTTTTTTTTCTTTTTCTTCTTCTTCTTCTTCTTCTTCTTCTTTCCGTTACGCGAGTTCGGCGAGCAACGATCCATCACCGAAACCAAAAAAGTCTCTTTATATCGGCCTGATATATACGTCCTCTATATTTCACCTTGCCTCGAGTAATCCTTCTCCTGTCGCTTCACCATCGCAAAATTTCCTACGATTTCTGACATCGATCGAGAATACCAAGAATATTTCCTTTCCATTCCCATATTCATCCTATAGAAACGACTTACGGATTCGTCTGATCGTCTTTTACCATTTAATAATTCATCTAGAAATGTCTAACGTATGCGTGTTGTAACTAAGAAAGTTACGATTAAACGGCTTAGTCGGCATCACTCTCGAGGAAACTACACTTTAGAAACGATAACGAAGCGTCAAGGTATTTCGTGCTACCTTCCTACCATACTAAATACCAGGAAATTAGAACGGGGACACTGCAATGCGGTAATTCGTAAGTTGAAGCACGAGATGGGAAAATGCATCTCGTCTAGGAAGAGGGTAGACAGCAAAGAGAAAGAGCAAGACAAAGAGAGAGAGAGAGAGGGAAATAGAGGCAATCACATGGTATTTGTCGCACGTGGAACGAACTCTCAAGACTCTATCAACGTCCATGAAGTTTCTTTTGGGTGTTGCTCGTTTTAGATTCGAGCGTGCGTTCGGTCGTCGCGAAGCTCTATCGCTTTTCGGTTTTTGCGTAGTGCTTTCCTTCTTTCTCATTCTTTTATTCTTTCTATCTCTTACTCATTCTCTCTTTGCGGAGGTGGGCGGTTAGACAGGCACTCGGGGAGTTTGCCCCCTCGGGGTGAGAAATGCCGCTACTTTTATTTTGCCAGTTCCCTACGTTAGCGATTTTTCCATCACCGCTCCGAGATATTTCACCGACAATCTAAGAGTCGCAAATGGAGTCCACAATGAGGCAGAAATGGCTCGGCGCTCTGATGGCCCTGGCATTTATCTTCCCAGTGTTCCTTCTTCGTTGTTCCTTCTTGTTCCTCGTTCTTTTTCGGTCCCAGATCACGCTTCTACCCCCCATCCCCTCTCACTCATTCTCTTTTTCTCTTTCTCTCTACAACTAGAAAGTCCGCGGGATAAACGCGATCCAACAGTCTCGCGAGTGTAACCTGTTCGATCGATATTCCCTACAAACTTCTTTCTCCCTTTCTCTCTTTCCCTATCTTTCTCTTTTTTTCTCTTTACTCTCTTTTAAAACGTTGGCTAGCCGATCGAACGATAATTTGACACGAATCATGCGAAGTACAAGGTACGATCTAAAGTCGAAACGACGAACCCTTTCCAATCTTTTATCTTTAAATACAAAGTCCTCCGGTACGATTACTGTGTCCAGATAATCACTATAATATGAATAAAAGAGTCTGTTATTTCAAACAACGATTACATCTTAATGCTTGTTGATGCTTCGAACAGGTTGGTAGCATATTTTTCGAGGTTGACTAGCTATTCCGAGAAGCTTTTTAAAATATGCAGAGATGGCTACCAAAGCATGGCGTATATACCGTACGAGAATAAAACAGCAAAATATAAAAAAAAGGAACTCGAACTTGATTGGAGCTCTCTCTGTAGAAAATGTTAACAACGTTAGCAATTATAAGACCATCAAGCGCGAGGCGAACAAAGCTTCGCGTTTTTGTGACAGTACTTTTGTAGTAGAAGTGGGAACAAGCCGACGGACAAAGTTGAAGGCATGAAAGAAGATAACGTTCCGCAAGTCGATATAGAACACGTAGCTTCAGGCTCGTACGAAGAGAAAAGGTACAAGCAAAGGTACCTTACTTCTATACCATAGGTACTATATACCAGCTACTACTCGAGAGGCAAGGCGCTTTGGTAACGCGGACATTCCGTGCATCAGGGACTGCCTCTGATGCGATTTTAATCGCGTCCACCCCTCTCCACCCTCCTTTTCTCCGCCCCTCTGGCCAGCTTGAATTTCTCGACAGTGGCTACGACGAAGACGAGAACGACGATGACGACCACCGACAACGTTTCTCTCCTACTTCTATTCCCATCTTCTGTGTGATCTAGCGAGAATGATTAATCGACTATACTTACGATTAATGTATGTATGTATTTGTTTTTCTTTTTTTTTCTAAGACAAATCATTTTAATGACTTTAAATTAAATGTCAAATTTAATATCAACTTATTGTTAGGTATTACCGAACATGATCGTTGTGTGTCAACTAAATAAATACAGATATATGTATAAATGTCAAATGTTGGTGTATTTCTTGAAAAAGTAAAGAAGTAAGAAAGAACGGCGCGTGGGTTCGTATAAGATATCATATGAGACTTTACAGGGCAAAGTCGTGGAAAAGACGTGTCAGGGAAGAACAGAGAGAATATGGACAAGCGACATAAATATGCATGTCTCCGTGGGCTCATGGCTCATGTGCCGGTGATCGTTATATCTCCATCTGAGCGAAGTGGTACGCGGGGGTTGCCGGTGGTCCGGTAATACATTCAAAGTTGGACGTAGGGACTGTAGGGACAAGAACGTTGGAGGACGGAGAGAGAATCGGATGACGTTGGAAAGAGAGGCAAGGACTGAGGAGTCGACTGTGAAAGGAAGAGACATGCGGAAGGGCAAAGAGAAAGAGAAAGAGAAATAGAAAGAGATAGAGATAGAAAGAGAGAGAGAGAAAGAGAGAGAGAGAGAGTGAGAGAAAATAAGAGAAAGAGAGAGAGAGAGAGAAGAGGAAGGTTTCTCGTGTTTCATTTCCTGAGCTCCTATATAACTTTGTGCTCAACTCGACACCAGATTAATAACGGCCCCACCTATCCTATTCTATCCCAAGCCGAACAAGTTCGTGCTGTGTGTAGAGCGCACACTCGCTCGCGTTTCGTTACTCTCTCTCTCTCTCTTTCTCTTTCTATCTCTATCTCCCTCGCTCTGTCTCTCCTTTCTCACCGTTGTTGGATGCGCGACACGGTTGAAAATTCTGAGCGTGTTTCCGATCCATCCATGACGATGGTGGAGGAGCACCAAGCTGCACGCCCTCGTTGGCACACCCTGACAAACCGACGCGCTGAAAACTCCAACGCGGCTGACCAATGCGACCCGTACGCCGATCCAGAGTAATCATATTTCATACCGCGATGGCTAACCTGTTATTTGTTATTCGAACTACTGCCTCCCACCTTTTCTACCCTTAACCACCCTCTCCTACCTACCTACCACCTTCCTCCTCCACCAATCCTTCTCCCCGAAACTCCCTCTACTTTAGCCGATACTCTCAGTTATTTCCCATGAACCTGTAAAACGATCGCTCGATCCTTCCTTCTGATGACAATAATAAATTATCATGTTATTCTTGCCACAGGATCGTGTCAAATATACCTTCGAAAGATTTGCTTACCGTAATTAAATCTCTCTGGTCTCTTCCTAAATTTTTCCTTCGATTTCTAATGTAAACATTATAGATCGTTTAGGTTGTTTCATTTAAGAAAATAAATGTTCCAAGTCTTCCAATTATCTCGATTATTAACGCGAAGATCGATTTAATTAATTTGATCCAAATTAATGATGACTTTTTTTCTCCTTTAACGAAACATTATCGAAATCGGTAATATCGTTCTCGATGACTACTTGATGATTCCTGGACGAGCTTCGAGCACGCATGCCCCGAATTACAAACATCGAGTGAGCAAAAAAGAATTGCCGCTACAACGGCACTCCAGAAAGTGACGAAGAAACGCTTTTGATCGCGTGGCAAGCGAGCCCCTAATTACTTTGCTTGGTAAAGGTTTGGTCATTATGGAGATTGCGTGATCAATTCGGTTAGCCCCTTTTTCCAAACTACTCTCGGCGATCTGGTCTACCTGATGTTGGTCAACTATAATACCTTCTGTGAAAAACATGAATTTTGTTTTTTTTTTTCATTTTGTAAGTGTGAATGTGATAATTGATTAAAGAAATGTTACATTAATATGATTCAAACGCAACAAGAATATTTCAAATTGTTGGAATATCAACCAAAACTTTGACTTTTATGATTTAATATATTAATCAATATTCTATAGGTTTAGTGATTTTATAGTGAGTGCTCATACGGTGCAACGTATAGCCTAGGAATATATCTAACTCGCATGCGGAGATTTTGCCACGCGAAGAAACGTTCAGGATTGGATGGTGATAGTAGAAGGGAGCACGCTACCAAGGGGAGGATATTCTGATAATGCGTATTTGATTACAGGCTTGGATCTTCGGACGAGGGGCCGGTCATTTTGATCGATTTGCTTTGCGATGTGTAGAGCATTGATTTGATTACCGATTTGGATGTTCTTGGGATTCACCTCGAACGAACATAAATAGAATTCTCGTGAAATAGGTTCGTTGATCTTCCAGAACGTGATAGATAATATCAAGAATATAATTTTACATTCTAATGGAAAGCTCGTATTATTCTTAACTCCGGAAAATTGTTTCAATCATCGTCAGTTAAATTCTGTCAACATTCGTCGTAGCTTATTATTTGTAAATAGGAATATTTACCTAGAAATAAATATTTAATATATCATGATGTGGTGTCCATGGTGCGCAAATCTTGCAAGTAGACTGTATCGTGATTTTGTATCTATTATCGCACAAAAGTAGCATTACGGTAGCGTCATAGTATCAAGTTTTACCTCAAGCAATAAGTCTTCGGTGCACATTAGCAAAATATCCCAGTCTCGATATCTTCGTCTCAAAAACTCTATGCCTAAAGCAAGAAAGAGAGGGATGGTGGAAGAAGAAAAGAGAGAAAGAGAGAAGAGAAACGACTGTAAAGCAGGCAGGACGAGCGATGTGCTACCGTAGTAATGATCACCGGCGTCATCATCATTATCACTGGTAGGTACTCTCGTCCCATTTTGTCTTGTCCCGTGCCTCTCGCGTCCAACCTCATCCAATTCCAATTGATAACGCGCCGTGGACGAGCCTCTCTCGCGCTTTATAATCTATTTTCTATTACTCGCCTAATGGGGCCTCATAAATAACGAGCACCCACCACAATTACAATCACTACAAGTACCACAAGCGGCACCTAATCATCGGAAATATTTTCCATGGTTTATTATCATCCGCGAAATTAGTCGTGCTAAGATCGATCGATCCTATCGAATGCGATATAAATTCCCGTAATAATAATCTCGAATTTTCGAGATTATAAACGTACGAATTATAAAGAAAATAGATGTAAGAAAAAAAAAAGGACAAGTAAAGGGAGATTTATTTCGACATTACATGAATCTACCTACATCGTAAAGAACGTTCTTTATTTCAACTTAGCTGCCGATATTAACACGTACGAAAGTGAATTGCGGTGCATCAGCATGTATTCCCGAACACACTCGGCTACGAGGCTATGACATTTAAGAAATGAAAATACATTAACAAGTAAATTGTACCCTTCAATTCGTAAGAACTTAGCCCACCTGAAGTTTCTCCCTCACTCTCTTTTTTTTTCACGCATATACTTTCAGTTGTCGTTCTCCATGATTCCTTCGCGTTCCAAACAAGAACGTTCTTGCATTCGTTGCCGTCGGATAGCGAATCGAGAAAGGAAAAACAAGAACAAAAAAGTATAAAATAAAAAAAAGGAAGAGGAAAAAAAGAGCTTTGAAAGGAAAAGACATTATTTTAAGGAGTCACCCAACCTTACGTTACGGGCTACGCTGCGAACTAAGACGGGTAGCACCGTAAGACGGATGGCCGCCATTATTTCGGATATACTAACGGATGCCTTCGCTTATTAATTTAATTGCTCGCCATTACGAGCAATGCATAGCTAATTAAACAAGAATCAAAATAAATAGGTGGCTTTCGTGAGATCGGGCTAGCAGACAACGTGGCACGTTCAAAAGTGACGACGTTATAATTACACGGTCTTGCATTAAAAGGAAATACGTTATGGCACGCTGTTACGATTGATTCAAATTACATCGTAATAAGCGCGAACGCATGATTATTCCGCGTGAATGCAGATGCGGAAAACAAGATTTTATCCCGTGACCATTGGATTGAACGAAACTTTGGAAATCGTCCAGGTACGAATCGATCAATCCATCTCTCTTTCTCTCTCCTTCTCTCCCTCTCATATCTATTTCTTAAAAGTTAACTCGTTATTGAGCAAAGTTCCTACAAAGATAGTGGAAACTTTTTGTATCTTAATTATGCGTGGCCGGTTAACGAGGTCATGCAACGTTGCTCCGTTTTCACGAGGCGCATTACTTTCGCACGCTTGATGCGCGACGCTAAGGGAGTTTCACCGCGTTTTGAATTAAGTTCCGCTTCTCTTGCCGTCGGAATCATCCTTATTGAAGAGGAAAATCAGTAGAGGAGATGTTACCAAAGCTGTAAATTTGAATTATCTTTTGTCGTAGTTAATTTTTCAAATTGAAAAGAAAATTATCACATTTTTAAAAATATTTCGTTGTCATTTGATATAAAAAGAGTCATTAGATTAACGACAAAGTACGAAACAGAAAAATTCGAAAGATTGGTCAAAAGGAAATAGAACGAAAATATTCAATAAACGAAAGCATAGTAAAATGAAAATTAATCGAGAGAATGAAGTATGAATAAATAAACTGGAAGGAAATTTTACTAGGTGGTCCATGTTACGTATCGACGAAGTTAATGTATTGAAACAGAAAAAGAGAAATAGAAAGAAATAAATGGAGAAAGAAAGAAGAAAACAGAAAAAGAAATGGAGGGAAAGAAACAGAAAGAGAAGAAGAAGCCGTGTATAGGTGTGTGTGTGTGCGCGCGCGCGCGCCCTGGAAAGGAGGAGAGGCCCACCGACTATGAGTAATATTGCGGAGCTTTTCCACCCCTGGGAGTGCGAGTCGGAGCGGGGGTGAAAGAGAGTGGGTGAACGAGGAAGAGAGAGATAGAGTGAGAGAGGGTGTAGGGCAGAGGGAGGAGCACCGATCCATCAGCGTCCCTCCACCCTCGCCTTTCCGCCACTCTCATTTTTCTCTACGGTCCGCGCTCCATCATTCCGCGTCACATCCGCCCTCTTTCAACCCCCTTCGCTCCACCACCATCACCCCAGTCAGCGCTCTGCTTTCGAACGGCAAGGCTTCTCTATGCCCTCCTACTCCTTCCGCCTCTTCGCGAACGACGTTAAAGCGTTCACTGAGAAGGATAAAGAGAAAGAGAGAAAGAGAGAGAGAGAACCTTCGAAGCCACCCCCATCGAGCTCAACGCTACTGATTGCACTTTCCAAATTCATTACGGCAGCCCTTGTCGGAGGTTTGCCTGACTCCGAGGATACATACTCGGAGACACTCCGATGCTTTACGCTCGGTTATGCGAACGAGAATCCGCCAGATTGATTTGAAGATTGAGGGGTAGCTTCGCGTTTCGATTAATTTAGCCCTCTCGTTATTTATCACATACCGGATCATGATTTTTTCCTCATTAGATATGTACTCATATCTTACATATAATTTACTCGATGATGTTTTATGAAGCATGTTTATTGTAATTATGATATTCGTATAAACGTTGTTGCCGTTACAAAGGATACCGAAAATTGTTTAGTTAATGGAAATAATAGTAATTGATCGGTAATATAATTATAGTTTGATTTAAGGAAAATATTATAGTATTGCATTGAATTGATTGTGTAAATAAAATGGTATCAAACGTTATTACCTCAACAACGCGTAACTCCTCAAAACTCGCGACAAATCCTGGCTGGCTGACGGGTCATCGATGAATCTCTATATTTATTTGTTTCATACGGATTCAAAACCCATAGCGCTTAACGGCAATCTTTTTCAATCCGATAAATTACAAGCTTACGTTGCAGAGTCGGATCATGTCAGATATCAAACTTGTTTACCGGACACGTAATTAATTGGTCGATGAAAATTATTTCCAATACTTCGACCCAACTCTCTTCCACGTTTTCCCGTTTGTTATAATAAGTAAACTATGGTTAAATGAATAGTTGAACTATCGTTCGTAGATTGGTCTTATTCGATTCGTATTAACTAGTTTCGATAATAATTTTGGTAATGTAAAATAAGAAGTGGGGGGGGGGGAAGGCTAAACTATTTATTAAGTAATAAAATTCATTTAGTATAGTACTATTCTGTTCACGAAAAACTTATCGTAAAATCCATACAGTGTCTTAATCAATTTCGTAAGATCCTTCGTAACAAAGAATTGTAAACAAAAGAAATAGTTTCTTTCTCAAGAACCAAAATCCTTTCAATAGACTTTGAACATTAGTTTTACTAAAGGAACAGATATATATCTATGTACATGACACAGAAAGACCAATTCCACAAGCAGTCCATAGGATTTCTCAAAGTCCTCTTTCATTTTGGAGTAATCGGGAAAAGGGCTAGCTGCTGATCTAGAGTCGGTGGGTGAGCCCTCTGGACTGCTAGCAGCCCTTGCTAGCACTATCGAAAGCTCGAGCTTTTGCACGGTCCGCGCGCGATTCGGCTGGCGGCACCACCGACCGCCATTACTCAACTATTCACTCGGTAACGCAATCATACGTCACAAAGGCCTTTCATTTGCAAGCGCATTGTGGAAACCCGGCGATATTAATTGCCGCTGCTCGTTACCCACTCTCTCTCTCTCTCTCTCTTACTCTCTAGCCAACCCTCTTCCCTCGTGGATTCTCTTCCCCTCGTCTCGCGACCCCTACGATTCCCAACCCAACTCATCCTCTCCTCTCCTCTCTCTCTCTCACTTCTATTACGTATTCTACTCTCATGCGGGATCTATCCTGTGCTCAACGGCAGAAGCCAAGAGCTCCTGCTGCTGCTGCTGCTGCTGCTGCCACCACTGCCGTTGCTGATTCCATAGATGATGCCGTTGCTGTCCCTTTACTACCCATCCTCTCTCTCTCTCTCTCTCTCTCTCTCTTTCTCTTTCTCTATGCAAACTCCTCGCGTACGTAAGCATGCTGCCTGAAGCATTCTTGCGTGTGACTGAATACAAACTCGAGACGCGAATACGCATATCTCGATCCCTCTCTCTCTCTCTCTCTCTCTCTCTCTCTCTTTCTCTACCTCCTCTTCTTTAAAGCTCTACTCTTTCTGACTAGTTAAAAAGTTTCTTATAATATAGAGAACGTATTCAAAACGATCAATATGGTAAACAAAAATTAAACTACAAACTAACTGGTGTCGCAGAGGAAAATAAGTGGCAGGTCAAAATGATAAGTTGAATTTTTTGAATGATAGAAAATCAATGAGATAAAACTTCTACTTCAAAAAAGAACAAGCATATCTGCTAGTTTTCTCTCGCACTGTTTTTGCTGATATCGAACGAGAAGGCTCCTCACTGCCACTGGATTTAGAAAAACCGATCAGTGACGTTTGATTGATTGGGTTCACGAAGCTTTGAAGAGGAGGGTCGGTCCGTTTTTTCACGGACACCTCCCACTTTTTCTCTTTCTCTTGGTTCCTCTTATCCTTCATTCGGTATCTTTCACCCTCTTCGCTGCTCTACTCCAGGACAAAGACATCAACTTGATGGATGCTTTCGCGCGCACGGACATTCAACGCCGGACGGAACTAAATAGTCTATTGTCTTCCGGAACATCGTCCCGTTGCTCGGAGCAACCACGAAGGACGACCAGTTCCTTCACTCCTTTTGCCTTCTCACGAAACTCTTACTGCCTAATCATTCATCGAATGCTATTTCTCTTCTTCCCGCTTCCATACAGAACGTTTAATATTCCATTTTATCGAAGATCATTGCTGATATTCTCATTCCCTTTAATTCAGTAAACATTTAATCATTTTAATGCCGCTAACATAAAATACTAATAACCGGATGAAACTAATTAGTCCATTGTCTTGTTACTCTATTGTTTTGATGATTTGAATAATCATAGAATGTATGCACCTACCTTTTCTTTTATTTCGTCTGTTTTTTTTTTAAACTCATACTCTACTTTTATCATAATGAAATTTACAGTAGTACGCTTCGCGGTTATCAATTTGAAGCGGAAATATTTTTCTCTGTCATTTCAGAGTTGAGATTTTTATAGTTCCTATAAGAATATGCATATACTTTTTATGGTATTAATTTATAATTCGAATTCAAGTTAAAATGAATTAGTAATATTTAAATGGTTGTTGCTTATGAGGTTCCTAAACGTCAGACAATGCGATATAATCGTCATTTAGCACCTCAGTAATAACGTAATTAACAGTAAGTTAAAACATATTTGGAACTCAATAAGGTCTATCTTCCGGTTTGGTATTCAAGATCAAGAGAAAAGATAGGTCGAGTGATGGATGCACATCCGCTTGGATTTGTCGGTGTGAGAAAGTTAATCCTTTGCTGGGTACGATCGGTGACCCCATGGCGTTGCTCTTTTCGCGTCGAACTGTAGATCCGTCCAAGCGATTCGGTAAGCCGAGTTGCGAGCGACGAAAAGTCGAGTATCTTCCGTTGAACGAGAAACGCTATTAATTACTGTCCGCGGTGCTTCTTCACGCAGCGAAGAAAAGTCTTTTATGCCGTGCGCAAGATGAATTAACGCGTTCCGAGATCTTAATCCGAGTCAGTACAAAATTGTTTTCTGAAAGTGTTGGCTATTAAGACTGCACTGCGTCAGGGTTGTTACTCGCAAAATTTTCCCTCTTGGATCAACATTTCACAGAAATAGATTATTTTTTGTCCTTACTCCGAGTTATATCCGCTATAGTAAGTATAACTTATGTGCTAATTTTATAGTTATCAATAGAATCTATATTTTATCATTTTTATTTTTTAACGTTGTAATATCAAACTGTTTATTATGAAATTTTATGTAGGCGTATATACATACTTACAAGATCTAACTTTCACGTTGACAAATGTTGAGATAAAACAGCGATGACAGGATTTGTGAGTTGAAGTCTTAAATCCAATCGATCTAACCATCTAACATATCTAAATGATACAGAATCACGAATGACGGGCGTTAAAGTTTCAATAAACGTAATACTCGACATTTCCAGACGATAATGGGAGAAGAAAAAAGGAAGGGAATAACAAAGGAGGCTGGGATAGGGCCTTTCGGTGTTACAGCTGCGTTCTACTCGCACGATCTCCTTAAACTTTATAACCAGAAATTTCCGTCATCCAGTTGTTTTAGTTATGCCTCCTTTGGGTACCGACGAAATGGGGCTCTTTTCACATTACGCATATTATGTATCCAAGCTTATCCTAGCCGGTTATCCGCGCTGGAGCGCAAGCCGGTCATCATCATTACGTTGCCAAGAATTGCGATATTATGCTTTATCTCTGTAGCACTTCGTATGTGGTAGTTACGCGCACGGTAGGCGATTAAATATGGAAAAGTCGAATTTGAATAATGAGATCTTAATGATACCGTTGTAAATTCGCCGAAAGTAGAATCGAGTGTCCGAGGTGACATCATTCTTCTCTCTTAGCGTTACCAAAAGAATTACTCGATCATTAAATGCATCGTCAGTTTTCTTATCCTTCACAGTATCACTTGAACATTAACGAATCTTACAATGTTGCGTAATTGAAATTTAATAATATAATTGAGATTACTATACGATTTATGTACATGAATCTGATTTTTTTATATAAGAAAGAAAACAATTTAAAATTATTTAAAAATGCATACAGTAGATTAAAAATGTTTGAATTATAATTAACTAATTTATTATAATAATAGTATACAATATTTTAGAGGTTTTTTAAATAAATTAATTATCATGTAACTCGTAAAAATATATTTTAGCAATGTTTTGGTTAAACAAACCTACTGTTTTATTAATAAAGGTTTTCGAAAAGAAAACTGGGGATGAATGAGTTTACCTATGGGAGTTTTTGGTGGTTTGAGGAGGAGAGGGAGAAACTCGTAGACGTAGCTGCTGGACGCCGTTCAGTGTAATTTATTTCTCTTTGCTTCCGCGTCGCGGCCGAATGAAACGTCGGATCTGCAGGGGGTTTACTCTTCTCCCCTTCACCACCGTGGTCCTGCACGCCCCGCTGAACCCATCCTAAGCCCTACGAAAGGCAGCGAAAATTTCAAGAAAATCGCGACCCTTGATAAATCGCATCTCCTTTATTTCTTTCGACCCGCTCGAAATGTTCCTTTTCGTGATCGAGATCGGCCCTTCCGATAGCAATCAAATCGTTTCCGAGTTTTCTTTCTTGATGTAAGCAATGACGTATGTAGCAATTATTCGTATGAGATTCATTTATTTCTATTTTACTGGCCTAGAAATATAAATACATTAAAATATATTTATCAATTTTTTTTATATAAAAAAAACTAAATATTTCTAACGAAATAATATAATTATTAATAATAATTAATAATATAATTTTTTTTGCTTAATAAATAAATAATAATGTTATTTATTAATATTTATTATAAATAATAATAAATAACTCGATGAGTTCTTAAGCAGCAATAGTAAACATTAGTGATATATAAAAAAAATAATTGAAAAATAAAATAATTCAAATAATTACGACATTTTATATAACGTTATTTACCACTTGTCAAGACTTCATAAAATTTCTAATTTCAGAAGACGATTAGTAACCCCTGATATGATTATTATCGAGCACAAAATGAATTTCGTCCGCAGCTGCTGACAAACACTGAAGCCGACCGAGGAACGATCAATACTTCCTTGTAATTGCGGATGTCATTGACCTTATTCGAAGATAAAAATAAAAGAAATTAACAGCTGCTGACTTATATTGTGGATCAAACGAATACGGCAATCTTGTGCCCGGTAGAAAGAAGAATAATAAGAAGAAAACGAAGAAGGAGAAGAAGAAGAAGAAGAAGAAGAAGAAGAAGAGTAATAAGAGAAAGAAAAAGAGGATGCTGGAAGAGGTTCAAATCGGTGACCTTGGTAGCACGATTTATGGCCGACCCTTTGCCTAGCCATGTAAACGAAACTCCTCTTCGTGGCTAAGTAAGAATCAACTCGAAGCAGCGTGAAATTTCGACTTCTTCTTTGAAATCGTTCTGTCCTTGAGAATCTTTTTGCATTATTTCTCGTAAGTATTTTTTATAAACTCAACATTTCATTTTTCTTTGTATAAGTTACTTTTTGCGTTAAACATTTATAACAAGTATCGGCTTGTTAATAAATCTATGCTATTAAAAAATTTGCACTTAACGTAACGTTTTTAAAGCATTTATTCGGAAAGAAAATGATTTAATGATCGGTATGGAAGGCAGGTTGAAAACGATAATAACGTCGAAGTGAGATACAAGGTATAAGGTACTTACCTGTTATATTCGGAATTAAAATGGTGAAAGTAGCACATGCACATTCACACACATAAAGAGCAATGGAATTTAATTCAAAAAGAAAAATCAATTTGAACGATAATCGATGTTACCTCAAAGAAAACACTCGTTCTCGATCAGAGAGTTACTCTTCCTTATTTTCATTTAAGAAACCGATATAATGG
The DNA here is from genome assembly GCF_001465965.1 of Polistes dominula. Next base: position 353,160 of record NW_015148971.1, read on the forward strand.
ACGAAGCAATTAGGTGGTGAATTTGACGAGCGATAAATATCACGATTGGTTGAGAAGGCTCGTTATAGATACAAAAATGTGAATATGTGTGTGTGTGTGTGTCTCTTTCTCTGTCTTTTTTTCCTTCTATTTCTTTTTCGCGTCGAAGTACATAGTGCTTATCCAAAATTTGGTGGTGATGGAGAGAAGAAGGGGAGAGGGATAGAGAGAGGAATGATACTTTGATGAAGGGGTCGACGGTAGGAGATGTCAGGTGTTGGTATGCTGCCGACTCTAATTAAAAAGCCGTGTCGGCGGCATCACCGAGGACACGGAACGTATACCCCCCTCCATAATCTCGTTTTTCCTTCTCTCTCTTTCATTCCTTTTTTCCATTTTTCGAATGGCCGCCTGTCCCACACGCTTACGTAATACCAACAAGCTGCATTCCCCTTTCGCGCCTCGCCACCACACCCTTGCGTTCGTGGCAACGAGTACTCGTGGTGTTTCGTTCGCATGTTGGTGCTTTCACAATAATTCTCCATGCCTTTCGCAATTCGGACACAATAAAAACGCGGACTAGACAGTTTGGCGGACAAGTGTGATGAAAGAGCTTTCGCAATTTTTTCTAGTACCTATCGTATGGGCTAACTCTCATTGCAACTATGTTGACCTTTGTTTCTGAATCGTATTTTGAGATATGATGAGCTTCCAAGATTTCCTCTAAATAACATCTACCAATATAAATACAATTTTTATCTCCCATTTGAAGAATCATTCAAATTCCTATATCGTATTTCTCTCCAATTCTAACAATTTTTCAAACAAATCGATGATTTTCGATTTCTAAAATTTTCCCTTATCAATCACGTATACGACTGTAAAAAGTTAAATACACTCTTACAACGATACAATGAAACGTTCAAAGAATAAAAGTAAGAAGTTTATCTAGTCGAAAAAGAAAGATCAACCGAATGAACAGCATTCAATATGAATTGACCTCGAGGAAGAATGTTTGATATTGCATTTGATGAAAAAAAGGATAGAAACCGCAAAAGAAAGAAAGAAAGAAAAAGAAGAGAATGAATAGAAATGATATAAAAAAGTAAAGATCAGCAGAAGAAGGAGAAGAAGAAGAAGGACGAAGAAAGAAGGAAGATGGACGCGGAGACCGCGCCATGTCGAGCCGACATGAGTGACATCCCCTTAACGACATGCCCTTCCAATCCGTTGTACCGACCCCTTAAACTGAACTGAATTGAACGCCACCCCTACCAGATCTACGCGGCAACACAGCCCAGAACGCGGAGACCTACTCGTATTATCCACAGTGACAGGATGGTGGAGTTATTAATGGCCGCGACAGTGACAAATGACGAACTGTCGGCGCAAGCAAGACTGATATCATGGCGGCCTTCGTTCCTCTCTTCTCTCTCTCTCTCTCTCTCTCTCTCTCTCTCTCACTCACTATCCTTCTCTCCCCGTAGCCCTCTCTTCATTCCCCATACATCGCTTTCTCTCATGTCTTCCCTTCCATTCCCTTCGCTTCTCTCTCTTTCTCGTCTCGTTTCCTCGCAAACCTCGTTCTTGCTTCCCCCCTGCACCTCCCGTTCATCCCCCCGTCCTCTATTCGACCCTTTTTCTCTTTCTTTCTTTCTTTCTCTCTCTCTCTCTCTCTTTTTCTTATTCTTTCGCTCTCTCAATAACCGCGAGAACCTTCCGTGCCTTCGGATATCTTCGCGTATCCGAATACGTGGGAACAACAGAAACGATAAACCCACCATTTCTTTGAGTGCTATCAATGATCGAGACTTTCCTGAGGATAAAGGGTCGCTCTCGATCATTGATAATATTAGGACACGATGGACCGAAGGATTCTTTATTAAGAATAAACGAAATATATACCGTCGAGTGGACGGTTTATTTTACTATATTTTCCCATCCAATCGATTCCACTTGAGTTGAATGAATAAAGACAAATATATAAAACACACACACAAAATGCATACATACACAACGATAGAAAATAAAACGGCTTCTTTTTAGTTACTTTTCTTGTTTTTTTTTTTTTTGCGAAAGAATAAAATTTTAATTATTTACACTGGCATTAACGAGATTATAAATGATGTATTTAATCGTACAGGTTATGATTAATACAGAAAGAAAAAGCAGCTCATCGACGTTGTAAAAATGATCGAGAAGGATGACGTTGATCATTTTTTCTACCATACTACCGAAAACTTGCGAGGGATTCATTAATAATACCAAACTAGAGAGAGGACAGAAAGAGTGAAAGAGGGCGATTAAGCTGCGAGTTGGTTTAAAGAGGATGGTCTCCGAAAAAGTGAAGAAAGAAAAAACGACAAGGTAAAGACACTCTCTCTGTCTCTTTCCTCCTCTCTCTCTCTCTCTCTCTCTCACTTTCTCTTTTACTCTCTCTCCCTCTTTCTCTTATGAGGGTTCACAAGCGACAAAATAAAACCGCGCGCTGTGTACAAAATCAAAATAAATATATTTACAGATTATCCACGGCAATAACTCATGCGCGGTTTGAATAGGCGGCAGGGGGTCTCTTTTGGAAGGCGCTTTCTGCTTCGTACCTCTCCTCACCCTACTACACCATGACTCCGACTTCGGACTGCTTTGTATTCCGCGTTACACGCTCGCTACTCCCCCTTCTTCCACCCATTTTCCTCCTCTTCAACGTCCTCCCAAACCTTCCTTGATTTTCTCTCTCTCTCTCCCTTTCTTTCTTTCTTTCTTTCTATCTTTCTATCTTTCGGATCCCGTCTCACCGAAAACCTTCATTTTATACGCGCTTCACCCTCCTCATCTTCCACCTCCTTTTCCTCTTTTTCGTTTTCGTCTGTCGTCTTTCGTCGTTCTCTTTCTCTTTCTTCTTCCTTTTTCTTTTTACTTTCTTCTTCTTCTTCTTGTTCTTCTTCTTCTTCGTGTTTAAGGCTTCGTACGTAAGATCGCTTGATCCACCCTTTTCCACCCCTTCGTGGCAGCATCAAGTTCTTTGATCCCTGTCGAGCGCTCAACTTCGAAGGATCACCGGCAAGATTTTCAAAAGAATTCATAACTTTGGCCTGGGACTTAGCAGCAAGGGAAAATCTCTTGATCGTGGAACTGTACCTACGCTTCGGGGATACTCGCTTCGTTTCGACGAGTTACGACAACTCCTAGGGGCAGGGGGTGGGAGGTTGAAGGGGTGAATTCTAACGGGATACGTACGAGACGCGACTTTGGATGGAGGAATAATGATGAAGTCTTATCTGAGACGTTCCATGAATCATTCAGAATATTTATTCTTCTTTCTAGAATATAGATATTGATAGATAGATAGATAGATAAATAGATAGATAGATAAATTAATGAATGAAYAGATATTCTAAAAGTTTTCCCATAGAATATGATATTATTCTTTCATCGTCTAATACATTTTTTTATTTTTTTTCTCTTACTGAGGAAATTTCTAAAGAGATTCGTCGCATAGAAAGAGCACGGACGATTAATTCATTCGCCGGTGGCCTAAAAAGGGTGAGTCGAGGAAAGGAAGCCGATATCTGCGACGTATCGATCCTTCCTTCGAGTAAAATGGACCGGGTACGAAGCAAACGATGGAAAGAAGATCGGAATGGAGAGAAAAAGAAGAAAAGAGGGCGATCGTCGGAAGGAACTCAGCAAAAAGAAACAGAAAGAGAAGTAGGTATGCTGGGAAATAGAAAAAGAAAATAGAGAGAAAGAAAAATAAAAGAAGAACAAAAAGAAATAGAGAGAGAGAGAGAGAGAGAGAGAGAATGAAAGAAAGAAGAAAAGAGAAACAGAGAACACGCGAGTCTGATCTTCTCATGAGCGTGGAAATCCCTCGTGGCAGCCTTGGGGTTCCGAAACATCAACGTGATTGCGTTCCTCGAGCGAAGGTATTCCATTACCGGGGTGAGCGGGTACCCTCATCTCCGTTTCACCCTCTCTAGAGCTACCCACCATTGAGCTATGTTACTCTCGATCTGAGCTCACGAAACGTATCTTTTTCTTCTTACTACGATGCGTGTGTTTCTTCTTTCTTTCGAAAGAACACGCCTTCTATTATACCTTTCGATCGCCCCACATTCTACGACAAGATGTACGGACATTTATTTGTAGAATTCGGCTAATCGAAAATTTCTGTGTGTGTACCTATAAAGGATTCTATGCTATTAAAACCGTAAACAATAATATTATTATTAATCACAGATTATCATTAATTACAAACTGTCTGTGTTATTTACTTATTTTTGTATACAATTTATTTTTTATTCAAAGTATACTTTATTAGATATTAGTATTTATTTTAAACATTTTTTTAAAGAACACATTTTTTCCGATTTTTAGTCTTACAAAATACTTCAACTATTTACACATTTAAGTTTTACCAAGAAATAAAAATTCCGATCTTAGAAACGGAAACGAAGCTTAAAATCGCATATTCCAGCATCAGTACGTTTTCAGTTTTCCTGGAAAGTTTTCGAAGAGACAAGAATTTTATCGAAGGCCAAGTTTGCTCGATCGCATACCTAATACGATGGGCATCCCGAAGATAGAGAGAGGGTTCCCTCTATTGAACGTAGGATGTTTTGTATCGTATAGGTACTATAGATTAGCGCCAAGTTTAATCAGAAATCGCTATAGGAATGCTTGTCCTGCTTTCATTAACATTCCACAAATCCTGAAACAAATTCAATTACATCACCGATGTCGTAGCTAATGAATGTCACGAGGGTGGCTAAGCTTTAAGTACGGACCGGAAGGATCAGACTCGACTCACCACCCGGATAATCGATAAGTCTCTCAAAAGTTGAGCCTCTTTCTGAAACAACCCGTATCATTTGTGATTACTTTTTGGGTGAAGACGATCGTGTTTCTTACCAGACGTTTGAAAAGAAAAGATGTTTACCTTATCTCTTCGGATAAATTACAAAGATACACCTATATACCTGTATATGTAGGTAAACTATAGATAAGAGGAACTTACTACAATGGAGTCCATACTTAGAAAGTGTAATCATGCAAATGTCTTATCGTGCACTAGGTAAGTTTATTTTATCAAGAATTAAATATATCTCTATAGAAGGTAAGAGAATCTAGAAAAGACGTAAGTACTTAAGTGTAGGTAAGTGTAAAAAAGTAAAGCTCGGTAAGGATTAAATTTTCACGTGGTAGACGTATCAACGATAGGCCACCATAGTCATAGTACGTATATCTACATAGTTAAGTAGATATCTATGTTTGTATGTATGTACGAAGGTACGTGTACGTTCATCTATAGTTCGTGCTGTTATCGTCGGCCCTGCAAGCTCGGTACATGGGCCATGTGATAGCTACGTACGTTAGCGTCGTACACGTACTAGCTAGTCTACGTAGAAATCCAGATTCCACGACACTGAGCAGCAGGATAGAAACGGTGTACCCGGTGGGAGGTTCCGGGGGAGAATGAAGAGGAGTAGGTGGAAGAGGAAGAAGGTATAGAGAGAGAAAGAGACRGAGAGAGAGAGAAAGAGAGAAGAGTAGTATGGGTAATAGGGTTTGCTGGGAGTGACGCGGGTCTAACCGAGCGGAATCACGAGCTCCCAGGAATCGAATCCATGCGTCACCCAGGCCTGCCAACACCATCTGCAGCTAGTTCGAGTTCCATCGAGAGAGCTTAACTTCCGGAGGCTGGGGACTTTGGAAAAGTCACAAGCCATACTGGATTACAGAGTGGCAAACCTAAATAAAATCGGGTCTGATCGTGGCGCTGTTTAACGAGTTACAGTAAACTGTAATAAATTAGTTGTTATTCTTTACAATAAGATTCGACTTAAAGACAATTAAATCACATCATCATGGATATGAAGAATAGCACTCGAAAACGATAACATCGTATTTTCTTGATATCGAAGTATCTTACGTCAATGTGATTATTACATTTCATGAAGAAATAACACGTAGGTAAATTCTATGGAAGTGGTGGAATTTCAACGAGATCCGAGCGATTAAGGGTTGGACGAATTACCTTACACGTGGATATGACAGTGGTCTTTGAAAAGGGTGTTGGCTACCGTAGATCGTAAAGGGAGCGAGCGAGTGAAAATGGTGAGTGCGAGAGGATGCTCGCGACAGTGGAATCGGTTGCTAGCGAGCATGAACGTTAACAATTCCGTAGAAGCCCCTGGGCAAGCCGAAGCTACGTCTACGTCTCTCGTCCGCTCTCAGCGCTCTCTCCCGTAAATGATGGCGCCCAGCATTATCTATTGTGCGCCCATTCCATTTAATATTGTATTCCATAACGCAAACAAAGGTAAAATGCGAATTAATGTACTCGATTTATCACGCTTTTGTTGCGCGTCGGGACGCGAGCGAGCAACTCAGAACACCCAGCTTTGCCCCGCTCCTGTCTATCTCTTTCTCTTTCTCTCTCTCTCTCCCCCTCTCCCTCTCTGTTTTTCTATATCTCTTTCTTACTCAAACACATTCTCTTGCGATCTCGTTCTTGCTCTCTTTACCATCCAGCCCCTCTCTCCTTTCTTTATCTTCTCCCTACTACTTGATCTTTGTTCTCACTTGCACCACTTTGCGAGTTTCGACGGAAATGAAAAATGTGTCTTGTTTATATAGCACGATTTCTTTATCATAAAATGCCGCTACCCGTTTTACAATAATATACCATGAGATCTTAGAGAAATAGATGTTCCTAATTGGCTAATAATATGTGAGCAAATGTACAATAACAATCAGATGTTATAGTTACGAATGCAAGTCATCCAATATGATTATATTGTTCTTTATCTATTTCTCTTAATTTTGATCGAAATTAATCGTTGTTCATTCTTCGAAATATTCAACTGGAAAGAAACGGTAACTACTGACGTTAAGAAAATCAACTTAAAACGATGTGGAAAAAACAAAGACACCGTGATCTTCTTTCGTGCCAGTCGAAAATCCAGAAAGAACATTTTTCTTTCTCCGTGTTCACTGAGACTGTGACCGAAAGAGGATTGGGATTTGGGAACTAGCAGATGACGCTCTTTTCTGTATTTTTCCGCACCCTCTTCTTATCTCCGACTAAAGTATTCCCCTTGGCGAACTTCTTTACGTGACGGTTAGGAATCCACACGCATCGTCGATTGTATACAATGATCGAGGCTAAACAATTGTTTTCTATTTAATAGAAATAAATCAAGTAAGATCAGTAAAGTATTTCATAATATATATATATATATATATATATATATATATATATAAATAATTGATGAATAATTTTTATCAACAATTTTCACTATTTTACAGGAAATTATAAATGCATGTGTTCTACCAAAATATTTTTGGAATTTGATTTTTCTCAATCCCTGTGAAAAATTCAAAAGATAAAAAATAAAAAATAAAAATAAAACGGTCTCTCGTTCTGTCAGGACTGTAATCAAGAACACCGCATATGACGAAAATATTTGCCCGGTAGTATGTACATGGTCGGTGCAACAAAAAGGTATAACGAAAATGGCGCTCACGTCGATTGGTCGAAACATCGATGGACGTGGTGCTCGAGGCACGTCGTTTGACAAACGACCGAAGTATCACAAACACACGAGGAAATGAATGAGAACCGAGCGAATACGACTCTGCGAAAAGAGAAAGAGAGGAAAACTCGCACAAACGGAACGAACAACGCGGAATCCGAGGGTGAAAGTGGGCGAGGCCTCAGGGTAAGGGGGTAGTTCGGCTAATGCGCGATGATTAAACTAACGGGTGCTACCAATCACCCTGCCACGAAAACCCTCTGATCTCTCTTCTCTATGTTCGAAACTGCTGCGACCTATCTTCCGAACGTCCATTTTTTTCTCACCCTTTTCTTCGATTTCTTCCTCTTTCTCTTTCCAGTCTGACATGTTTTCTACTTTGATCTATATCTTTTGTCAATTTAATCGAAAACAAAATATTCACGGCCTAATAAGCATTTCCAAGAAAAATTATTATTATTAATTATAATGTTAATTATAATTACATGTACAAGTAGCAAATTAACTGTTAAATTTTCTCTTATCTATAATAATCATTTTTTTTTTTTGACGTAAGATGAAAATGTTTATTGGCTTGTAAATGATAATTGTTTCTTTATTGGCTAGAATCAAATAATCATAATGCGTTTAATATTATAGAGTGTTATTGTTATAGCTGGTTCTACATGTCAGAAATTTATTTATGGGACATATTTGTTACCACCATGTAAATTCTTCACCAAAATACAGGGGGAATACAGAAGCTCGGCTATGATCGCCCGTACTTCTTACTATAATGAACACATCCATTTAGCAGAAAATTTCAATGGGAGGCTCGGCAATAAAATTTATTAAAAAAAGAAATAAATACTTACCTACTTTCGTTGTATACAAAAGAAACATTTATTACTCTTCAAGTTCTTTGACTAAATATTTATTTTGATCAGACGAATTATTTTTCCCCTTATAACATATACATCTCCTACGTAAAATAAAATTACTCTCTATATTTTTATAAACCTAATAAATAACTAATAATATTTTTTATAATCATATAAATAACATAATAATACATTTTACCCCAACGTTTCAGTAAAACCTCATTAATTATTCGTTATGAATTCAATTTCGGGGAATCACAAGAGGACATCGTGGAAATACAAAATGTATGCAAAGTAAAACAATAGGAATAGCATGAAAATAATATTATTCCAACGAGAATAATATGACAGAGTTATATTAATCTAATTAAAAATATAATTAAATGAATAGTTAAGTTCGTTCGAAACGACCATTCTCACCCCACAGAACATTTTCAGCTCTCCGCGAACGTAGATAAATGCATTTTGACATATTTTAAGGTATTGTGAATCGAAAATGAAACGTCGATACCACAATGGGCGTTCCCTGGGTTTATAGCACAAAGGTGTGTTTTGGAAAATGCTGTACGCTCTATCGCGCACATCCATCGAGCACAAAGCTCGCGAAACCATTAATCAATTCAAATCAATAAGGCCGATACAAGAACTCATTAGGCTACTTCATTCATTTATCATTATTAGGACTTGAAGCTCCGTTATGACGGACACTTTGAACTTTCAGCGAAACAGATGGCTTTTGTCTCGTGCAACAAAATGTTCTTCGATTAATCAGAAAATTAAAATCTCATTAATTAAATCCTACACGAATTGAATACGAGAATATATCGTACCGGAAAAAATACGCGAAACAATGGTAATATCATCATACCTTTTATTTGCTAATTATATTATAATAATTTATGGAGCTTTTAACCGTGCTTCCACTTAGTATCATTAATCACGAAAAAGAAAGAAATGTAGGATCGATATTATCAAAGTTATTATGTTCAACGTTAATTCTATCGCAAGACGTTTCTTTGGGAAATTAAATTTAAATAATAAAAAAAAATAAAAAATAGAGAAAGCTTATCGCATAAAAAATAATTAAAACATACCAATTATCAAGTATTTTCATTCTTGCCTCGCCAACGTCATCGACGATAAGGAAAATCAACGAGCGACGAGCGAGGTTGAAAATTAAGATGTACCTAACAATCTTTGAAGAAAAAAAAATTTGTATAAATATCAAACATATTCAAAGGACGGTAAGAAAGTAACGATAACGATACAGTCTGTTGCACTTTCGCGTGTCTTCGCGAATTAACTCGTAATAATGAACATATCGTTCGGAAGTCGAGAAAATAATAATTGTTTACCGACAGCACGCTATTTTTCCCAGGTGCATTACGGACCATTTAATAACAGCTTTTCTTTTTTCCATGGTGCCGTCATTTTTCGCGCTTCGGCGTGTAGATCGCTGCCAATTGGCAACTTCCTTTTACACGCCGGCACGCATCTGTTTCTTTATCAAGGTCGAACTTTAAAAACGTTTAAACCTCGATCGTATACTCAAACCAACTTTTCTGTAAATTTTTTATGTTCATATAGATCGTCGTAAGAAAAATAAAATTCTAAATCAGGATGCTGTCGTTAAAGCATCAGTTTCGTTTAAATTACAAGCCCCAACGTTCGAGATTTAAATTCACGATAATTCGTAGCTTCCAAAGACGAAAAGGTTTTTCAACAGCTGAATGAAAAAAGGTAATTTTTTGTTGCTTTCATAAGTCAAACCGCGATCGATCTTCGTAAGATGGTAAAAAGGAATGAGGAAGAGAACATTTGGATCGACACGTACGCATAGAGTTAAGAAAAACGTTTTCGTCGCTTGATGCCTTTCTCGTTGTATACAAAGTCTCGCAACCACATCCGCAAACTCCGCAGTCGGCTGATCAGATATTTCCCCTTTTCTTCTACTACACAAAGACTACCGAATATCTTCGACATTCATCGTAACTGAAGCAAATCGGATCCCAGCGATCGGGTTTTTCGAAATCGAAACGAGAGGTCCACAGCAGGGTGCCATCGAACCAGAAAACTGAAAAATTGTACCTTCCTTTATTCTTTTTATTCGTGTTCTCCTTTCTGTTAGATTCTTTTCCTCATTCTTATATCTGTTTCCGTCATTCTGTCTTCCTTATCTTTCGATTCTTCCTTGAAGAGAAACTGAAAAGAGTAAAAAGGATAGAGAGAACTATGTCTTTTGGGAAAGAAAACTAGAGCAAACTCAAATACAGGAAGAATTCTATTTAAAGGGGTAAATGAGTTATGTAAAAGTATCACGCAGTCGATACCTGCTCTTTTGTTTAATTTTGTTACGTTTCTCTTCTTTTCTTCTTTTAAAAGTTACATGTTCAGTTTCTATTATTCCTTTCTTCCTCGTTTTTTCATCGTGTCAGAATGACAACACAAACACAACACATTTTAATTTATTAGACAACACTGGAAGGCTTGCTGCTCTGACTCTTTGAAATGTTTTCTATGTATAAATTTTGTTACCCAAGGTCATGTAATTTTTCGAACAAGTTATTTCAATAGATTGTGAAGAAAAATATCTTTTTCGTTTTCTCTTGTATTTTCGGTATTTTGGCAGTTTGTAGTTACTAAAGTAAAGAAAAATAATATCTTTGCAACGATCTAGTATTTATAATACTTTCATCGATTAAACTTTCTTATTGTGAGCACACTCACTTATCATCCTCTTGCAAGCTGATCGCTTGCATCATCAAACAACAACCCTCAGTTTTTTCTGATTTTATTTCGATCTCATAGAACGCTTCGATCGATAAATTACCGGCACTATTATTTATCTTTTGTCTGCCTCCTTCTCACTCGAAGTGGTCGATTTCCTTCACCTTTTTGATTTACTACCAGTCGACCCAAAAGGCTTGCCCAATGAACTTCAGGAGTTCTCCTTTTAAATACGCAAATTACGAACGATCCAAGGCTGTACACCTACAATGTAGGCCCTTTCGTTTATCTTCTTCACGAGAATCTAACTTGACCTGCTTCAGTTTCCAGCAAAACGCGTTGATGAACGGACATATAACGTAACTCGCTTCTTCTTAGTAATCAAACGTGTAGGAAGTGAAAGATATCGTGTGAGTTTAGTGTGCGAGTGGAATTATATTTGTGATAATCGACTAATGCCATTTTACGATATGTGTTCTAAGATAAACAAGTGGATATATACTTAAAACTATTTCTACCAAAAGYTTACATTTACATTTACAATTATTTTCTAAGTCTAATTCATTGTTTTTTAGGATTCACTTTCAAACTTTTCTCACAATGATTTTCAAATTAATTAAACGCTATATATTTTACTCTCATCTCTTCTCAGATCTAAAATACACATCATTTGATCGGAATAAGTATACTTAAAATCGCGATAGAAACAGTGTTTAAGTGTGAATAAGGAAATAAATAAGATAACAAAAAATGTAATATCATAAGCAAGTTTTTTTCTTAAAAAAAAAAAAAGGGGAAAGGTAATTACGTTAATTTCTCTAATCTTTTTCTAGAAATAAAATTTCACGCATGAGAGAGTTTAAGTGTACATTTAACTATCTATCGTAAGAATTTAAGCACGAGGAATAATGTTGCCGAGATGAAATAAACCGAGGTATGACGAGTAAGAAGGATAGAAAGAGAATAAGAGAATAAGAATGAGAGAGAGAGAGAGAGAGAGAGAGAGAGTGTGAGAAAGAGAAAGAGAATGAATATCTGAACGTTAATTCTATCACGAAGTAATTAAGCTAATTATCGACGTAAGCGACCCTTTTACGGTGAAGAGACGAGTCGGGTGGGGGAAACAGTGGGAGGAAACCACGAACGCAGTTAATTTTCAGTCGAAGTAGCAGCAAGCGATTAGAGTTCCGGCGTTAGGTACCGATAGTGCATCGATAATAGTCCACGATACCTATGGAACGCGTATGTACGCGCGTGATGTACGGGAAGTAATATTTTGGTTTGTGCGATATATCTCCCAGTAGCGGACAGCCTTGATGATGCGCTCCCGATATCGTGCCGTTATCGAAAACACTTTTAAATCCGCGACCGTTGCGATCCGCGCTCCTACCTACTCTTTACTCTGCTTCAATGCGTTCAACGAACTTTACTTTTTTTTTTTATTTTTATTATTATATTTTTTATTTGTTATTTCTTCCATTAGAAAGCATTGGCTGTAGTTATTTCTTTGCAAACACAAAATGTTTTAATATTAGTTTTGGTATTCATTTTATTTTTATAAAAACTAACAAAAATATGAATATAGAATAGAAGAAGATTAATTCCAATAGTAAAATGATCATAGTACTTCGTAATAATACACTGAAAAATATGTTAATAATTGCTAATATTAAAAATATAACTTTTGCATCGTTTAGAAAGCAGTGGTTATCTTTACTGTTTATAAATAAATAAATATTTTTATATTAGAGTTTGTGTAAATTTTATGTTTTATTATAAAAACAAGAAAAAAAGATAAATAAAAGAGGAAAAAAAACAATCTAAATGATAAAACAATGATAGTACTTTGTAATAATGCAAAGAAAAATGTTGTAATAACTGCTAACGGGAAAAATACGATTGTATAAAAACGTCTATCCGTCTGTAATTTGAAAAGTTTTCTCAGTACACTTGATATTCATTATATCCGTCGTATTCTCGTCACGTTAGAGACGTGCAATCATTCCTCTTGCACTCTTTGAAATTTCCTAACCACGTACGTACACTTGTTCGGTGCTGTCGAAAGGAAGAGATGAAATATCGTAGGTTCGATATCGGATTAGCAAATGGATCCATCCAAGTGATAGCAATCTAAGCGAGCGAAGCGAATCTAGAATTTTTGATCTAACATCGAGTCTTACCTATCTAACTAACCTAACGAGTAAAATGGTCTCGAATACGTCCTATCATTTAAATACGAGAAAGGTGATTTAGCCTTTACGCATTAAAACGACCTTAATGACGTTCATTAGCGGTTCCATTCATAAAATGTAACTAATATATTTACATGAAGAACGTTTAGCAAGTTGTTTTATTTTTTTCTTTCTAAAATTTCCATCACGAAAATCAATTTAAAAGTATACTTCGAACATATCCAATCGAAAAGGCGAGTTTGATATTATGAAATCTTAGTGAAACGATTGTACGTACCGATGTAATAACGGCTTCAGGATGAAGTATAATATTTATGTAGCCATGGTCCATGACCGAAACGAGCGACTTAAATTACACCGCGAAAGCATAAGGCAATTAATAAATGTTTTGACATACTCTGTACACGGGGAGTCTTCATTCTTCCTGCAGTGGAATTCATCTGTCGGCCCTTTTTGCGTGACTCTCCTTCTTCTTCTTCTTTCTCTTCTTCTACTTCATTTTTTCGTTTTTTTTTTTTTTATCTCCTTCGTCTTCTTTTACTTCTTCTTCATCTCCTTCTTCTTCTTCATCTCCTTTTTCTTCTTCTTCTTCTTCTTCTTCTTCTTCTTCTTCTTNCCCTTTTTGCGTGACTCTCCTTCTTCTTCTTCTTTTTATTTTTCTTATTTATTCTTCTCTTCTTCTTTTCTTCTTCTTCTTCTTCATCTCCTTCGTCTTCTTTTACTTCTTCTTCATCTCCTTCTTCTTCTTCATCTCCTTTTTCTTCTTCTTCTTCTTCTTCTTCTTCTTCTTCTTCTTCTTCTTACTCTCTCGAAGAAAAAGACATGGTTATCGCGGTAAAGCTCACTGTTATTCTGCCTTCGGGCATTATATGCGCGACGATGCGATAGCGGCGATAGTCATACTTATAATTAGAGAAGTCAGCCAAATGATTTATGACGCACACGTGGTACGCACTGCTTTCGTAAATCCTTTTCCTTCCTCTCTCTCTCTCGCTCATTCTTTCTTTCTTTCTTTCTTTCTTTCTTTCTTTCTTTCTTTCTTTCTTTCTTCCCTTTTGCCAGAAACATTTGTTGAGATGCTCCATCTTGATTAGTATTTTCATTTTTCAACTCTATATCCGTTCAGACGACTTTCTTTGTAAGCAATATCGTACTTTTGTTTTTATAACACTAACGAATATTTCTTTTTCTTTTTTTTATTATAATATTAATATTATGATATTAGCTGTCTGAAGGATGAATCAAAAATATATCAAAGTGTGTGTACGAATTAAAAAATCCTATTAGCTTTTAATTTACTTAAAAGAACATAAATTATTTCTACCTTAACTTATCATAATCTAATATAATTTTAGATTATTGAAAATAATGAATTAAGAGTAGATTTGAAAACAACAATCATGCATTGACAATCGAAAATATTTCAATAACGTTCAACAATAAAACATGTCCTCGTACATCGGAAATCACAATTTATATAAATACCGATAAACTATGAATCAAATTAAACGAGTCTCATAAAACAATAATAAATCATAATAAATCTATGTAGATATATTTATTTCTATATATCATTAATAAAACGTAGATATATATATTATAAATCAACAAACTTTCAACGAACACTTTCCATTCCGCGAATTACAACAGTTAACGCGTTTTAATTTTATTAAAAATTAAATAAAATCTTCTTAAATTTTTTTTCTTTTTTATATTCAAATAACAAACACGAAATGTCAATAGCAAATCAATAAAAAAAAAAATAAAATAAAATAATGATCAAATAAATCGAATTCGCGTGCAATTATCATTATTTTAGTATTTAAAATCAAATAATATTTATTTAAACACTTCTAAATTATTTAAGAATAAAAATTATGAAAAATCATAGCAGATCGATTGGAAAACATAAAATATAAGATAAAATAAACCGGATTCGCGTGCGCCTTCAGTCGAAGAATCCGACTCGACCCAAAATGGCGTTCGACTGAACGTCGTCCGTCGGAACATGGCGACCATTTGGCTGGAAATACGAACAACGTTCTACCATTGATTTGTTCATCATATCACCATTTTTGTTTACTTTTCTACTATAAATCAACAAATTCCAAGATCAAAATTTCGTCGAAAACATTTGGACGAACGTACGAATTCATATTTAGAACTGACTTCTATTAATATAAGCGCTTGGTAAAATACAAAACGCGGAGACTAGGCGCGTTTACATAGTACGTTTTGACGGATTTTCGAGGATCACTATCGTGGCTACGATTTAAACGGCCGAGATTAATCGTTGCGGTCGTGCTGTCGGACAGTTCAACGGATCTCCGAATCATTCTCTCTATGTCCTGCGTTAACGTTAAAACGCACTAAATTCGGGACCTTCTTCGTATTAAAACGTTGATTAATACTCCCGTTCTATCACCAATTTCAAATCAAACATATTGTAACAAGTGAGAAGATTTTTTGAAATAAAATTATGTAATATCTATCTATATATTGTAAAAAAGGAGAGAGAAAATATTTGAATTTAATTAATTAAAGATGTTATCTTCATAAATATTCTAATGTAAAAATGATCGAATAAATTGTTACGAATATTATGTTACATTAGGATTAACTATACCTAGCTGTATCTTATTCGTTAACAAAGCAGACGGTAAACGAAAGTTTAATGTTATTCCGGAGGCTCGTAACAAATGCTCGTACATTTATTTACGTCACTTAAGGCTCGTCTTTTCTTAGAGATAAATGATTTGTGACATGGCGCGACTTCGTGTTAAGGATCAACGAGAAGTCAAATATTCGTGGAAAATGGAGTTTACAAAACACACGTAACAGTCGTGAAAAAAGGATAATGTTGGTGTATACCTTATTTAAGATGGAAAACGAAGCAAACGGAATCATTAAAGCATCGGCTTCTCTTTACGATAGTCTTACATGATAGTGAGTTAAACATCAACGTCTACATTTACTTTTGTTGCGTAGGATAATTCCGATGACGTATCGATAACAATGAAAAAGAAACTCGTGTGATATATCGTACTTCTCACGCGAAGACTTATTCGTATAGGATGTATTTCAACATCGATAACGTCTTATATTCGATCATCGTGAATGAAGTTAGAGTGAACCGTATCCGTGACTACATTTTTTATTCTTATAAATTAAAAATAGAAAGAGCAAGAAAGATAGATAGAGAGAGAGTAAGAGAGAAAACAGCATGGTAAATAATACTCGTATCAATTTGTCGAAATAATCTTGATCGTACAAAAGAGAGAAACTGAGAGAGAAAATCCTCTCCTACCATACACAAACAACCATTCAACCTTTATCTAAGCAAAAACAAATTCTAATCAACATAAAATTTTAAAATAATTTTCAGACCAATTTTTGTATAAAATAGAACATATTATATTTTAATTAATTTTCTCATCTGTTTTATGAAATCTTTATCGTTCATAGATAGCTAACTTAATTGATGAAAAAAGAATAAGTTTGACAGTATTGTTTCGATATGCATTCACATATCTACACATACGTATTTATATATACATATATATATATAACTCTACACCTACACGCACATATATATATATATATATATATTCCTTTTTTTTTGAAGCAGTGACCCGTCAGACGCACGGAGGCCATTTGTCGTGTGCGCGCATGTGAAAATACGACGGGAATATTTCACTTTTCGTAGAGCGCGCGCCCCGACGACAGCGTCGCGGTGCCACGTCACGAGGCATTCATTTCGAAATACGTATCCACGGTCCGGGGAGTAGCCTTAATAAATGTAGAAGCATTTATAAAGCCGGCAAGATGCGAATGTTCCTGCTTTGGTTCCACCGTCGCTGTTGCTGGTACCGCCGCCGACGGAACAGCATTGGCTATCGCGAGGACCCACATGGAAATCAGTTTTTCTGATTTTTCTATATCCTACCAATTTTTCTTATTCATTTCTTTTTATCTTTTCTTCTCTAACAAAATATGTTTACTCATTTCGCGATAATTCAATCTCGTATTGAAATCAAACACGATAAGAAATATATCGTAACTAACTCTTGACACAAAATTACTTATGTAGCTTAAGTTGTTCAAAAATTTAATAAACAATCCGATTTATTAGCTATTAATTTATAAAGATTATTAACGAGTGAAAACATTTACGAAAAACATAGGTACTTGTCCCTAAATCTAATTTCTTATAGTAAAGATTTGTTCGACGAGCAATAACTCAGATTAGCATAATGACTTTTGATTTAATATTCGATAAGTGATCTAAGTTAATTAATAATTTATTCGTTTTCAATTATTTAATGACTTCGATAGATTTATCGTTGAATTTATTGATTTTTAACACGTTGATGATTTGACAGATGAGAATTTTCTATATTATATACAATCTATATATATTTATAAAAGAACATAGAGTTTCTAACAAGAAACATCGTACGTATGTTGATCATTTAATTTTTAACTTTGTAACAAAATTGTACACTTCAACGATGCTCGATGATCGTTCGCAAGAATGTTTAATGTCGGCAGTAAAAAAAACTTACGTGGTACATACCTACATACATGATTCTTGAATTCGATACAACAAGAACGGAAAGTATGGCAATTTCTTAATCGAGAAACAACCATATATTACGATTCGTATTCGACTTGACTTTTTCTCTTTCTCTCTCTCTCTCTTTCTCTCTCTATTTCCTCATTATTAATATATTAAGTACATACAAGTTAACGTAATTCTCTGAGGACGAACCAGACGACTCCTGACAAGGAAATGATTTGTCGGACGATCCTTTATTCTAGATAATCGTCGAGCCAAGCCGTGGGTTGCGATGTGTCTTGACGAGGCGAGTATTCGCATTGATTAATAGCTGCATCTTCTTCGTAACGCTAAGTTAAAAGAAAGAAAGTCCACTTCTTGGCGCGACTCTGAAACGTTGCACGTTGGATCTCCTTGCATTTCGTGTCAAAGTGGATCGCCGTGTTTTCGAATTCCCCGTCGGTATTTTGCATTTGGACCACGCTTTAACCTGTCGTGATTTATGAATCGCTCCACGAAATAAACCGCACGATGATTTTAACGAAACGAACTTCGTTAATCGACGATCGTATATATATATATTTTTTTTTTATTTCTCTATCCCCTTCCTCTATTCAGATCGTTGTAAATCTGGACAAAACATTAAAATAACAAAAAAGAGTACAGGACATAGACATTTACCAAAAAAAAGATAAAAGGTCAATAAAGGTAGGTATACGTTATCTCGAAAATTCAAATTCGAATTTAGCTGCTTTCCAAAGTGCAATCGCGATTTTAAAGAGATTCAAATCGAATCACGTAGTCGGAGCAGGCACGCACGATGAATATAAAAGTTTCCTTCGGACGCCTTTATCGAGTATTGCACGTAATTAATGCGCTAATAAGCATGACTTGCCACGATGAAGACGTCCATGGATTGCCTTTCGTGTTCGTATCGGCCAATCATCGATGCCCATAAGCATGGAGCAGCCTGTACGATCGCCTCCTGAAATCGTGCTCGCAGTACGAAGCTAAGAAGGTGTTCGTGTCGATAAGGTCTGGTCTTTCGGCCTCTCGTGTAATAAGAAATAGACGGCGTAGGTACAACCTACTACTTAATACTCTCCTTGCTCGTTTTCTCTTTCTCTCTTTCTCTTTCCCTTTCTCTTAGTTACTCGGCACACTACGTGGATATATTCACTAACTGCCGTCCGGATCATGCCAAGCGCCGAGGTAAAATTAATCATCGAAAGACCGGGATACTATTTTCGAGAGATCGCGTCGGCCTAATCACCCTGAGTACACGTAATACGTGTATTCGTTCAAGTATAGTCGAATTATACCACTTTCAGAAGCATGCTGAGTTCTTCTTTGAAAATAGTGTTTTTCTTTAAACGTTTCACACCATCCTGCTGTATTAATAAATAAGTAAGTAAGTAGATATGATAAAGAAAGAAATTAGAGACCTGAGTAACATTTTCAAAGTATATTTCTCAACCAACATAAATCCGAATAAATTCTTGTTAGAGAGAGAATATATTTTTCTTTTTTCTTCTTAACTTTCATCTCGATCTTGTTCGAGCGTCCGCAAACCAAAACATTTTCTTCGCATTATCACGTGTCATAAGATTTTGACGAAAAAGAAATAAAGAGAGAAAAAAATAATGGCTTATGAAAAAGGGGAAGGAATGGTGCGTATCGCGATTTCACGAGTAATAAAATCTCCTATCTAAGGAATGGAGCTCCACGTCCATCCCGTGAGAATCGGGAGCGTCGAATTGAAAAGAAACATGGCCGATCGATTCGCTCCTACTTTTCGCATAGCTTCGCGCGCTGGCGCGAGAAGAAAATATAAAAAAAGAAACAGATAGAAGTACAGATAGATAGATAGATAGATTGATTGATTGACTGATTGATTGATAGATAGATAAATAGACAAAGAGAAAAAAGGAAAGAAAAGGAAAGAAAAACAAAAAAGTTATAAGAAAGGGGGAGAAAAAATAGAAAAAAGAAGAAGGTCCTCTCTCATCTCGTGGACACGGGGATCGAGTTAATAATATTTTCCTTTAACGCTCGCTCGATCTTCCCATTCCCCTTTCTATCACATTCGTCCACCCACCCTCGACATCGTCACCAAACATCCACGCAAACATTCGAACCGGCAAACCAAACAATGAGGCGGCGCTGCGGTCGGTTTTATTTTTTGAAAAATGGAGGAACGCGCGACGGCGCGCCAGGCGGACTTCCGGCCTTTCTCCCCACCCCTTCAACCCCCTCTAGCTTACTCTCTCTTTGTCTTTCTCTCTTTCTCTCTTTCTATGTGCTATCTCTTCTCTCAACTTCCCCCACCAACAACAAGCTCATCTACTGCCCCCACCATGCTAGCTGGTTCTGGTAACGTCGGCTCGCCGGCAAGCATCCCTAGCGCTCTCATGATTCATTGCCACCACGATGGATGATCCATCTCTTCCCCTGGCGCACCGACCGTGGCTAGAAGAGGAGGAGGAGTGAGAGTGAGAGAGATAGAGAGAGAAAGAGAAAGAGAAAGAGAGATAGAGATAAAGAGAGAGAGAAAGAGAGAGACCGGACCAAAGCCAGGCGGCTGACCATCCAGGACGTACGCCCTGTACCGTACGTTCCAACGTGTCCATGGAACGCCGTAAAACTTTGCTCTCTGCTGATAGTTAAGATCGTGGAAAGCCGTGAACGACGATTAATGCTTACTACCTTTTTCCCCCTTTCCTTTCTCCCCTGGATAGCATCCTCTTACTTTTTCTCTCTTTCTCTCCCTCTTCCTTTTTCTTCCTTTCTTTCTTTCTTTTTTCTATTTGAAAACATATTTTTCTTCTTTCTTCGATTGCCACATATGTGAAAAAAGTTTACTATTAAGGGTACATTAATCATAAGAGTAAGTAGATTATTCGTTTAAAAATATATATTGTTTTTATAAGAAATGTAAACAAAATCAGAATATATAAATATGTATTTAGATAAATAGATAGTACATGTTATCTCGAAGTTATCGTGCGTGGGCTTACGAAATTGTATGATACTAATTATTATTATTTGTTCCTTGTATCGTTATACGGTATGGTCGAGATTGTATGCGGATACAGATGTACATTGGTATATCGGGTGAGAGGAAATAAATGGGGACGATCAGAACGTACAGTGCCGTGTCGATAGGCTGCAAAAGATCGCGTAGGAGAGTAGTCGATGTATACGTATGCGAATACCATCCTTACGATTTATTTTCTTTCATTTCTTGCAAGAAGGGATTGGCCTAAAGCATTCCTACTCACCCAGTCGCCATCTCTTTTTACAAAAGTGCCATACGCTGCGCGTTTCCGAGCGTGGCTTTAGTTGACGTAACTTATGACGCACCATGATACACGAGTTTGTTTGTGTACATGTATGAAACGTACGAATGCACGAATATAAGCATAAGTAATTTACATACGTTAGTGTATATACAGTCACACATACACATACACAAACGGAATCTTTTATAACGGTTTAACGAGCAACGTATGATACTTCCCGATCGGCTTAAGGCTTTTCAACGCAAATAAAAGTAAACGTGTATATACACGTGCGTTGTTAATTCAACTTATTTAGATATTCACATTATTGTTGTTCGTTCGATTATTTTTTTCCTGTACTCGTTCTATTTCATGCAGATGACTCTCTCGTAAGATATTATAATTTTTTACATACACAAAAAATATGGATATAAAAGATGTACGAATAACTATAATAACTATATATTAATATACTTATCTAAATTTGAAAATATGATATTTCGATTTAATAAAACAATATATAATTTTAATAAGTATACAATTCTAAATTTACTAATTATATGACAAATTAACACTTAACTCTTATATTTATTCTCGAGATTTTAAAATTAACATCACTTTTGATATTTCTAAAAAATGAAAAATTAATTATAATATTGATTATCGTCTCCAATCTCCCCCCAAAGATCGTACTTTGATATTATCGAAGAAATATATCGAAATCATCGATCAACCCTCTTCATGTCGAGTTGATTAAGTTGAAAATTAAATTATCACAGGTGTCTCAGAATCCCTGGTCGTCATCGTTGAGACATTAAAGTATTTTAAAGACTAAAACTTTTTACATTATACAAAGAGGGAGAGAAATAGAAAAAGAGAGAGGAAGAGAGAAAAATAAGGTAAAAGATCTAACAATTTCTCGATCATCGATACTATGCTTGGACGTGGGTTTTATAACGAGCACATTACTCCTCTTATCGGTGCACGACGTAGAAATTATAAAGTAGCCAAGGATAAGGAGTTCTCTTAATAATATATGTATGCACTTGCGTGGCTAGCATTTCTTTTAGAGAAACGCAACTACGACGACGACAACAACGACGAGAACGACGGTGAGAAGACGATAATACGCCTGGAAACGCGTGACCCGTAGAATCTCGAGGACGTCGAGTCCACGAGAAGTAAATTTTCGTCTCTCTTGGTAATACGAATTAAGTATGAAAGAGAAAAGGGAATAAAAGGTAAAACGTAGACAGTTGTTTTTGCGAAAGCTCGCTTTCTTCTCCCATCTAAGTTGACTACGTCGACGTAGATGACGACGTCTCACGTCGGACGGATAACAACGCAGAGGTAATTAACGTTCTGGATGGTTCATCAGTCAAGTAGAACCCACCCTCGCTGTATCCATCTTTCTCTTATACAGTGGCAAGCCACTAACGCTCAAGGACACGACCCGTCGTCTCTTTATTAAAATTGAACGACCGACGATGTAACTTGATTATTAATTCAATTATGAGCTCACTAATGACCTAGATGATTATCGGATTACGAGAATCGACTTCTGGAAAAGAACGTGTACTTGTGATTATCTTGTTGTTGAATCTATTGGAAATAAGGGAATTATAATTATATGTGTTATTGGTATTGAAAAATAGATTATTTCACAAGAAAGCAAAGTCCGGTTTTAAAATCAAGTTTTTGTCTGCGAGAATGAAGTTAAATGTCGGTAAGATAACATTGTTGAAATATAGCTACCAGCCAAGCCCACATTCGTGAACTCCATACCTCAACTTCGAGCAATGCAACCTCTTCTGACTTCATGAGAATGTATATACATATAATTTCGATGTATCTTTTTCTTATTATACTATGTAGGTACCGTAAGGCAGCTACTGGTGATAAATTTTACTCGGAGAAGTGCGAAAGAAAATATGTTCATCGTGTGAAAGTTAAACAGGAACAGGAAAGTTCTAGAAAATCCATTTAACGAATTCTAGCATAATACTAGTCAATCTTGAAACTCGTAGGAACTAGAAACTAGAGCACGATTGTGTAATTTGGAGTCACAAGGTTGGCATGTGGCTCGATGAGAAACAATACATCGTCCGAAGTCCTATATTTATCAAATTTCAAAACCACGATGGGACGTCGAAATACAATGTCCATTGACTTTAACCAACGACATAAATCTAAAGTTTCCTAAATCTTTCCTTCGACATGGATGCTACTGTAACATTTGTTTGTAATTACGAAAGATAGGTTTTGTATAGAAAAGTTGAAAGAGACCATGTGTGACCGTTGCTCGTTTTCACGGTAGTACACTTTTCTAACATTTGTTCAAAAATACCGGAACGAACCAACAAACCAAACATTTACAACAAAGATATAAACAGATAAAATTATTTTATTTAGAAATATATTGTATAAATACTTTATTAAACTTATTTTCAATTTTTGTGTTTAATTATACATAGTGCATAATTATACATTAATTATACATCAATTATACATTTATTTATACCAATTTATACAATTGGTATAAATAAAATAAAAATAAATTAAAATCGGTAAAGATTGAAACGAATAGAAATATGATCGTGTATTAAGAGAAGGGTAACAACACCCTGATAATAATCGTACACAGGAATCTGACGATCCTTTCTTCAGTAGGAAGGAATGAACGTAAAGTGACTAAAAGTGGGCATTCGTTTTCGAGGTTGGAGGAAAGGACGGAGCGTGAGCGCCAGCAATAAAAGCAAGAGAGCAGCAAGTGGCTCGTACGTCAGGCAGTGGCTCGTAAACGTCAGCGGTGGTGCTTGTAAGCGTAAACGCGATGCTATAAGGGGATGTACCGGGTTTCTCCGTGCGCAGCCAGAGAATCGCCATATCGTAATGCCAAAAGAGATACCAACGTACCTCTTATGCAACCGCGTTAACGAAATGATTTACTTAATAGGTATATTTCAGTGAGGATTAACGACAACGACCACGACTGCGACGAGTGATTCAAAAGCTCCGAGAATAATTTATGTTTCTATCTACGATAAAATTGCGAAAGAAATTGTCTACGTTATTTGAATTTTTATTATTACGTCTATATAAAAGAGATAACATTTTAACTATTAAATAATTAGATATTTTCTTTATTAATTAGAAATATTTATCACGTTCTTTATGTATTTTTAAACAAGTTTATTATAAAAGATAGAAAAGGTGATATCAGGGCAGGGCTGGCTGGTCTGACGATATTTATGTTTCAAAGGACAATGATGAGCATACAGACAGATAACGCCTACCATTGTTTACTTGACGAGCTAATCATTATCCTCTAACGCATTAATATCCTTCATCCAGAAATGTCATGTCTTTCCTGTTTCAGAATCAATTTACCTTACTGCACACGAGACTTAGGAATGGAAAGGACAAATGCCATAGCAATGTGAATCTTATTCGATACGATTATACGAGTTATAATTTCCATCGGATAGGATTAATAATTCCGGAATGTTTACACGACAGGAAACACGAGACTCAAACGGGTATCAATTAATGGAAACGTCCGGGCTAATTTATCAATAAACAGGAGCTGTGTTGGCAATTAGAGGGAGAGTGGTGGAATGTGAGAGGAGATCGCAAAATGAAGCAGGATAAATTTGCGATGTCCTGGATAGGGGATAGGAGGGGTAAGTGGGTGGGGGCTAGGAGAGGGAAGTTTTTGGCGAAAGTGAGAGTACTGTTCGAGTTGCTTGTGTTTTTAGGGAAGGGAACGGATTCCAACGACGGTATTATTGAATGGCACGAAAGGCAGCAAGGCCACGGATTTTCTAAAGGGGGTGCTAGTGATTAAACTGGGGTTGAATCCTAGGGATTGGCTAAGGGTATTCTACGGTGGTGGTCGCGAGGGTGTTGGTGAAACCGGACGCGGGGTTTGTGAAAAGCCGAATCGGAGGAGAACCTTGGTAGGAGGAGGTGAAACAACGGCATTCTGTGTTTAATCATGTCTGACCGAGCGAGGGGATCTTCAGTAGGGGAAGGATTTGCATAGACTGGGGGGGTTCGCGTGTTCGTGGACCTTTGCGCGTCTTGTAATCCGATGAGGGTTCGAAATGTAGGTAAATTGGAAACTCTGGGAGAGGTTAAAAGACAATTTGATAAGACACTGATTGAGGAAAGAACGTATTCTTTATTCCTTCGTTTTAACTTTCCTTAAAGATAGGCTACATCGATTAAAGTACGTAGAAGAATTTTTAATCAAATTGTTCTTTGTGTGCTCAATGAGTGCCATCAAACCTACACATCAATGGAAAGTTACGCAACGTTTTCGTAGAAACAACGATGAAACTTGCATCTTCCACGTAATGCATTTATGTCATTCGTTAAGGCAACGTTAGTGTTGTTGCTTCACTGTCGACGTGAAACGAGTTACCTAGACGTCGTGATAATTTATCGTCATCCAAGATGCGAGCTATCATCTTCCTATTAATTAAAATTATATTCCAACTTTCTCGTTCAACAAGGTACGTAAGGTGGTGGCTCCACCTTATACTTAGCGATTAAATAAATATTAAACATTTATTTATCGTTCGAAATATATTCCGATTAGATTACTTTATCGACTATGCCAATCGTAAATTATAATTATACGTACTTACCTTTCCATTTGTTATTAGGATACTTGTGGACAAAAAAAATATATACATCGTTTGGAAAATAATTCGGCTTCCGCGAGATTTTGACATAAAATTAATAAAAAAATATAAACAAAACATATATATTCGTGCAAATCGATAGATTTATCGATACAGATAGAGAGGACGCTTTTCTACTGCAATCTGCATAATATGTTATAAAGTTTATTATTATGAACGCCTGGACTCGACACGGCCTTTACTTGCGGCCCTTGTTCTCCTCCAAATTATACACGTCGCTTTAATGTCTTAACTGAAAACGGCTGGAAATCATTATTGTAATTTTGAAATTTCTCGTGGTTCTTGTTTTCTGCTGTACTCGATGCAATCTTCCCTTCTGGGTGGCGAACAGAGTTATTGCAGCTTTTATCGATGATTCGTATATTGCTCGTACTTACTTTTTTCTTTCATTGTTCTTTTATATACATATATGTATATATTATCGTACCTATCTATACGTTTCTCGTTTAATATGAAAATAAAAAAATACTATTCCTTGGAAACGAGAGGACACGTTTGAGAACGATTAAGAAATTATTTGAGACTTTCAGTTGACGAATAAGGAAAGGAAAATGAAAGAAATAAGAAAAAAAAAAACATGATAAATGAAAAAAATAAAAATATATTTTATTATTACAAGAATAAGAGAGAGGGGGAGGTAATTTTGCGGTCGAGATATATAAAAGATATAAGATAGAAGCTAGTAATATTATATATCTCATAGCGTCTTACAAAATTGCACGTACAAAATGTGTCGAATTACGTATCCGGTGTGCGAAGTTAAACTCGTTGTATATAAAAGCGGAGAAGCGGCATCGCCTTTGAGAATAGCTTACGGGGGTCATTGCTTTCGATCTGATCGAGCCAACCAACCGTCGGTCGGAGAAAAATTAAATGCCCTCGACGTGCGTAGAGGAAGATGGGTAGGACGTGGTTGGAAGCAGAAGGAAGCAGAAAGAAGAGGTGGATGATGATACAAGAAGGATAATAATCCGTAGTTTCGATCAAGATTATAGCCACGGATAAATGAATAGTTTACGAGCAGCGAAAATGAGATGAGTAAAATATTAAACGTCGGCTCCCAAGGTGCCCGTTTTATGCACCGGTATCTCCTATAATAAACATCAATGTTAAATGTCTTTATTGCGTTTCCCAATCCCGACCGGCTCCGGTACATGCGGTAATTGATACGAACAAACCCAAAGGCGAATCGCGCGTCGTCGTCCTGTCCGCAAATTATACGTATGGTACTCGTGCTAAAAGGACAGATAGGTATTTAATGACTAGTCTTCTAACAACTTCATTCTCGAGCTATGAATACCATCCGGTGGACTTGAGCTTCGGTATCATGAATCTTAAGTTCGTAGCTACTAAAATAGCTATAGTTGCGAATATATAGAACGTCCAGTTTGATATAGTCAATATTTGCCGCGATATCGTTTTAAATCAGAAATATTTGTTTTTCTCAACGATGATGAAGAGGGTCCAGTGACGTTCAGCAAAGATAGAATGGTGGAAGATTTAAACAAAGAAAAAAAACGATAAAAAAAGAAGATATGGAAGAGAAATAAATGAGACCAGCATGGAAAAGGATTAGATTAGGCTAAGCCAGTGAGACGATCGAGACACGATTGGAGGGATCCTTGCTGATTCGTATCACACTTGCGCGACCGAACATGCTCGCTTTCACGATATGCGCTAGCTCGTATATCCGAAATGAATTGACCGGTGTATAGTTGATGGACATAGCGGGTGGTTCGTTATACTACAGCCGGTCCGGCAATCAAGCGGAATTCATACAAACCGCCTGACGTGTCGCTCATGATGGAGATCCCAGTAACATCGTCATCCATCTTTCGACGTCTTTCCTGCTGTTTACTTTCCTACACCGTCGCTTCCAACTATCTGGATGTACCATCTTTTATACCGAAAGAAAATTATTTCATTTTGCAAAATCGACATACATACTTTTGCTTCGTATATTTTTCTATTCTATTACATAGAAAATTATTTCACGTTTCAAAATCGATGGTCACACTTTTGCTTAGTTCGTACGTGTTATCCATAATAAAATCAAATTAATAAATTTGATCAAAAGAATAACCATCCTTATAATTCACATTTTGTTGCAGAAATGGTTTTTATAAATAATTGTTTTTGATCCAACAAACTACTATTTTGAAACTATAAACGTTAAATCAATTGTATAAAAATAAACTCATTATAAAAATAATTATTAATAAATAACGTTATAAAACTTTTATATTCGAATTCATATTAGAAAGTACTAGACAACGTAACATATCATTGACAAGAGGGAGTATAATTTGTGTTGAAAGTTACTAGCTAAGGTCATAATTAAGTTCAACGCTTTTGAGAGTTGAATTAGCCATAGAGTACTTAAGTATTACTTACACACATCATTTTAAATCACTTAGGTTAAAATGTTTTATGGAAAAAGGAAAGAATAGGGGTTATATATATATATATGTTATATGTATATGTTAACCGNGATCCAACAAACTACTATTTTGAAACTATAAACGTTAAATCAATTGTATAAAAATAAACTCATTATAAAAATAATTATTAATAAATAACGTTATAGAACTTTTATATTCGAATTCATATTAGAAAGTACTAGACAACGTACCATATCATGGACAAGAGGGAGTATAATTTGTGTTGCAAGTTACTAGCTGTGGTCATAATTAAGTTCAACGCTGTTGAGAGTTGAATTAGCCATAGAGTACTTAATAACGCTTATAGAAGAGATATAGTAATAGCCAAGGTTCTTTCTGCTTGATGTATTTATCGATTACATTACGGATAGCCTTCGATATTGTAGATAGACTTACTCATGCACGATCACCCTTCGTATTACAAAGTCTTGTCGGCGATCTTCTTAAGGAAGATAAACTTCAAAAGCAACCGAAACTTCTACCCCTGCCTTTCTCTCTCCGTTTGTTAAGAATTAATCGAGCAAAATCGAAAGAACAAAATTAACGATGCGTTAACTCTTTACACTCTGTATTTCATGTCTCAATTAATTTGCATTAATTACTTAATTTCACTTTCGTCATTTTTTAGTTGTTTAATAATAATGAAGATATACAATACATAACTTTAAAACGTAATATCAAGAAAAGAAAGTTGTACGCATAGGAAGGTATATTACGAAATGTGAGTTTGTATTACGAAAATGAAACGAACGATAGGTGATCGATAGGATCGATGAGCGAAACATGAATTGATAAGCGTCTGTAAGAGAGKGAAAGGAAAGGAAAGGATAAAATAGAAGGATTTTAGATCGAAAGGAAGTTTATGAAAGGAATACATTTAAAACATGTTAAACTTTCCTTTCTTCCATTAGTCACGTAAAATTTCGAATTCTCAATCGATCAAGAGAAAGAGAAAAAAAAATAATAGAAAGAAAGAAAAGTTTCTTTCGTATTCTCGCATCGCTGATTACGAAAATCGGAATTAGATAACTAACTATCGAAAGAAAAGCCTTTTTAAAATTCTTCGTGCATTCCTGGATAACCTTTAGACTCGCATAAATCCTCTTGGTTCGAGCGTCAAAGGCAGAATGCCGTTCCGAAATCAAGCGCGGGATCGACGATTACCTTTTCGGACATAAAGAGCTGTGTGCGCTCGCGCGGTTCTCGCTCGATTGGCCCGAACTAATTAATGACCCAGCGGGCTGGGGGATGAAGTATAGCGGAGATTCTTTCCCTTCGAAGTTTCTTTCTCTTTGAACGGTTGGAGGGTTGCTCGTCGTGGAGAAAAGGTGGATGAAAGCGTCGACTAGGACAGAGGGGGTGGTTCGAGCTAGCAGGATGGCGATGGTGATGTTGCTGTTCGTGGTGGTGGTGGTGGTGGTGGTAGTAGTAGTAGTAGTAGTAGTAGTAGTAGTAGTAGTAGTAGTAGTAGTAGTAGTTGTGGTGGTGGTGGTGATGGTGGTGGTGGAAACGGAGAAGGGCAAAAGAGAAAGAGAGGAGAATAGAAAGAAGGGATGGATAGGGATTGGAAGGGAAGGAGAAGAGTGGGCTGGGGTGAGGGGACACGTTTGACGGAGCTTGGGGGAGTTTTTCTCGTTCCCGGCTTCCGTCTCCTGGGACGCGAAGCGCGAGGATCTTTTTGCTCGCCTCGACGGAGGATCAGACGTCCCACTTTATCTCCGCCGAGCCGTTCGTCCTCCCTCCACCCTCCTCTCGCCACCCAACCCAGCTTACATTCCCCGCTTCGGCCACGTTCTATACTGGCACAACCCCCGTTGCGCCCCAGGATAGAATCCCCCGCGCGCGGGACGCCCATCTCGCTATAGTCGATCACGTATAGGTG
Organism: Polistes dominula; assembly: GCF_001465965.1. Next base: position 383,327 of record NW_015148971.1, read on the forward strand.
GAGTCCCTAGCAGCGCCCAGAGTGATGCGTCGTGGAGGAGCCATTTGTCATCCATCAGCACACGCTACTATCCACCGGAGATAGTACCCCATCCCATATCTCTCGCTCTCTTTCTCTCTCTCTCTTTCTTTCTCCTTCTATCTCTCTTTTTCTCTGTCTCTCTCTTCTTATCTTTTGTCCTTCCACACGGCCTCTCTACTATTCCTTTCAACGAAACTCTTTTCTATCTCGCGATGCACCAACGAAATTTTAATCGAAACGTTCCACTATTCCACACATCCTATCATATCTTCATATAAATCAACATTTCTCAACCTGTTTTAATTTATAACAGATTTAAATATACAGGTAGCAGCTATCTAATCGATGTAAAGAAAATTTATGCCATTTAAGCCATCATTTAATCTTATCTATTCATTCGATTAATACGTTCGTAATGGTAGAAGGAAGAAGAAATTGACCCTACTCAGAAGAAATAAGTCTTATGAGTCGGCGATTCAGGAGAGTAGAGTCGGCCACAAATCCACGGATAAAACGTGGGAAAGAAAAGTCCCCCTCGGGTTGTTGTCCAACGACAGACTCGGTCAGAATGTTGTGCGCATTCGAGGGAAGCTTGGAGAAGGATAAGCTCCAGGACGATGAGGATAAGAAGGTAAAATAGGAGAAAAAGAAAGAAATCGAGAAAAGGATAGAGAAGAGGATGAACGGTCTGATCGAATGTCATCATTACAAACGACGTGACAATTTCGAGCACGCGCCGCTGTATATATATTGCTTGTTATATCGATTGCCTCCGCAAGTTCACGCCGTCTTTCTAAGGGTGCCGATCGGCCAGAAATTCTTCTCGGCCTTTCCTTTCTAATAAATTATACAAGTCACGTTCCCGTTCGAACGTGCAACCCACCTACGTAAAAATTCCACCCTACTTCGTCCACGGCTTCTTTTTTACTTTTTTGTCCTTTCTGCTATATTTTTCTTTTTTCTTTTTTCTTTTTTCTGTTTTAAGATACGAATCTCGTTCACCAAGCGTCGAACACATTTCGCCTCGCCACGTTATGTGTACTTTCAACGAGAATTACGTTGATTTTAATAAAAATCTTGTTTCATCTAAAATCGACCCAATTTCGTCAACAAATAAAAGTCGATGATTTTCTCGATCTATCGTTATATATTATCGAAAAAGATTAAATAATCTAAAACGTAATATTCGTGAATGAAATAAAAATCTATACGCGTATTTTAATTTTGTCTCAACATAAGTAAATATATATACATTCTCATTTTATTTCTTGTGTCATTTTATCACGCTATTGAAGGATCAAGCACGACAATCTTATCTGATTTTTTTTTTGTTTTGTTTTTATATCGATACAATCGTGATGGTAAAGTACAATGGATGATATGGGTATCAACGATTCTTCAGCCACCCGTTAGATTTTTCAATGTAACTTGAGAGCTGTTCCCTCGTGAGGTTCCAGGACAGTGGAATGGATGAACAGCCATGGAAGAAAAGGGGGTGAGTTCAGGACAGAGAACGACAAAAACGACGAAGACGGAGGAAACGAGAGGCGACTGAGAGAAAAAGAAGATAAGCTCGTGGCAAGCTAGTAGACACGGAGGGCTCGCAAGGAATGGAAAAGAGAAAGAGATACAGATAGAGAAAGAACAGAGAATAGACACGAAAGGTAAAGCGGTTTTCCTCTCTTCTTCTTCTTCCTCCTCTTTCTTCTTCTCTACTTCCACTGAGATACAATAATGTCAAGAAGAAAAGAAAGGAAAGAAGAAAAAAAAACAGTTCGCGAGATGGAAAGGAGCGAACGAATCCCGACTACTACTGCGACTGCATCCACTGCGGTGGAAAATCTGATGCCGAAGGAGGGCTTCGAAAAGAGGGTGGAAACGAAGAGGGGACGCGCCTTCGGCAACCGTGTCATTAATAAAAGTGTCAATGGTGTCAGTGGACTAATGTCCGTAGTCACTCGCTACCTAGAAATGCCTGCTAGCCGTACTACGCCCTATCCAAGAATTTCACCTCCCCCAAATCGTTTTCCAGAGTACCATCCCTGATTCCAGTCACCGGTGCGAGATCTAAAATACGTTGTACAGATTCTCTCTCTCTCTCTCTCTCTCTCTCTCTCTTTTCTCTCTTTCTCTTCTCTTTGTCTATTTTCTATTCTTTTTACTCTTCTCATTCCACTTTGAAACGTCTGAAAGAAAAGTCTTGCTTTCTACGTTTGTTTTCACCCTAAGCGCACTTAGTTTACTTCGAAAACTGCGACACTTTTCTATTGTGAAATGAAATTTCATCATGTTTTTACTTCCGTGATAAAGAATAACAATTAAAATAATAATAATAATAATAATAATAATAATAAAATAAATGAGTGAGATAAAAAAAATGTCCGGTACTTCTTTCCGCGAAATAATTACTTTTATTATTGGAACACGTTAAAGGCGCATTATACCGTTCCAAGTATAGCTTTCCTTTCTACCCCGTCTTACTTACTTCCCTTTCTTCAGTCACGGAAGCTTTACATTAATTTCGCTTGAACCACGCGCTTCCCCGCGTTATTCTTGCTGCTTTTAACATGCATGGCAGCTGAGCGAGTTCTTTCACAGGTTTTCCCCCCTTTTAAAGAACTTTGGCACTATTTTTGAAAGCTGCTTCATGATTCAAGAATATTAAACGGGGCCATTCAATGGGAGATTCGACATTATCTGGAAAAAAACCTGTACTTTTATGTAACACTCGAAAATAACCTTTGATTGCAAATTGTTAAACTTATTAAATTACATTAATTTATTTTTCAATAATAAACTTGCAGCTCGATAATTTCAAATTCTTCTATTAAGGATTACTGAATTTTTTAATAATTAACAAAATGATTTTCTATGTTTTGAATATTCCATAAAATAAATATCTGGAGATAAATTATTACATTTGCTATAAAATATTAAATTTCTAATCTCATTAAGGTCTTCTTTACCGAATAAAAAAAAATTATGGTATAATTGGAAGAAAGCGTTACGCGTATCGAAACGCAGCCGAACGTAAACGTCAAATGATAAGGGTGTAATACTCGTATCGAAGAAAAAAGGAATAAAAAAAAAGAACGAGCAGGTTTGCAAATCGGGGGATGGCGCGTTGGAATATCTAATAAGAAGTTGGAGGTCATCCATCGTAACGGAGAGCATTCCGGAGCCTGTCACCGTGGGCGTCAGCGTTCCATGGAGAGGGGGTGATTTACATAGTAATAATATCGGGACCCTGGGCTCTACTACGGCCTTCAAGTTCGTAGTCTCTACCGCCGAGCTTTAAGCTCCCACCTTATCTCGCGTACCATCTTCCTGACACTTGCTTCGAGAGGGCACATAAAATATACTCACCCTTCTTTACTTTCGAACATAACGATTTCTGTATTGTTCTTACATCAACGAGGATTAAAAGTCAACCAATTCGACCAGGATATTGTTTCACAAGGTATTAGGCTACACATAAAATTTAGATTTTCCTGAAGTAGTTTCGATCGACGGAACGGACTGGAATTTCTTCTCGACATTTCACCGACGGCAAAACAGTTAGAATTTTACAAATTACTTTTTTCATTATCGTCTTATAAAAATGTATATTAAAAAAAGCTCTCATAGTGAAATTTGAAGATATAATTAATACAATAAAAAAAAATAAATAAATAAAAAGGATAAAGAAAAGAGTAATAAATGGAAGGGTTGGTCGATTAGAATATCAAGAGAGAAGTAGAGGTCACGGTACCGGCATAATAAGCGTACGGGATAAACAATAAAAGGGAGGGTGAAAGAACGATGGGGTTGTTACTGTGCCGAAGACAAAAAGGGTTGCCAGGAGGTTGCCGACTGGAGGCTTGCTCTGACGTCTTGCTCTCCGCGGCCGGAAAGTGCAATGTTAATTAACGAGAGAGGGTGTCGGCTCGCCAAGAGCTTGGCTTCCTGCGTTCATGATTCTCAATCAACGGTGGTATTCATGAGACCAGCTCTTACAAAGGAAAAGCGGCCTTCAAGCAGTACCGTACTATGCAAACCACCCGTAGAACGTTTAATGAACGAAAATATTAGCGATTATTATTTCCCTTTGGAAGGGAACGACCCTTTGAGGAAAAGAAAAAAGTTTCTACTTCTTGTTTTTGTTTGTTTGTTTTTTTTTTATTTATTTTTTTTTTTTTTTTATACAGATCTTTCGTACGTTAAGAAAATCGTAAGATACAAGAAAGAGAAATAAAATAACAGCAAGGGAGATATTATGAATGACTGAAAAATCGACGAATAAAATTATGAAATGAATTTTCATTGATACCTATTTGATATCTCGATATCGAAGATTAAAATCAGTCGAATAGACGAGGCTCGACGTCTTTGGAAAAAATTTTTAAAGCTCGACAAGAATCATTTATTATACGCATAACGGAGACTTAATGGTCGACACGACCGAACCCTTTGGTTAGCTCGCGTTGCATTAATTAAATTCAATCGTGCGTAAGACAAAACGGAATTACGTTCGCGGAAAACGAGAGGCGACAATTAAGTGCACGGTTAAGAATGTTAATTGACTAAATCGAGATTTGTCATATTAGTGAATGGATAATATAGATGTATAAGTAAGTATGCATGCATGTATGTAATGGGTAATACATATACGTGTGGTCAGCATAGACCCTATCCAACGTAATCCGCGTTTCCAACGATAAGGACGGAAATAAATCAACGAGCTTGCCGTTCCGATAGATTCTATCTTTCGTATACGCATATACGGCTGTGATTTCAGAACGTTGGAAATTTTTCCTTCTTCCATGGAAATTCACTATTCAAATTCACTACTAGGTATTAGCTAGATATCCCAAATAACAATCATTGAAATAATTATGTAACAACATCATATATGATAAATAATATTTTTGAACAACTACACATACGTAATCGGAAACGGACGATAAATCAATGCTAGGTTTCTTTGTAACGTAGATGAATCCTAATATTTTTCACGTTCCTTTCTATCTCATTTTTTTTTTGAGTAGACATTTTTTTGCCATGTCTCCCCACACCATCTTCCATCATCTTTCTATCCTTTCTTTTTTTGACATCCTTGAAAAGACATCCCAAGTATCATCGAAGCACTTCCCTCGTATCCCCTCTGGTTCCCTCTTTGGCCAACACCTCGACTCGACTATAGTATAGTACTTTCTACCAAGGCACGTTGCCATCCTCTTTACAGAAGGTTGTGGCTAAGAGCAGAACGACGTCGGCGACGCGACGCACCCCGACGTCGCCCTGACGCGCTCCACTGACGCTACGGAGCAGAGATTAATGGCTTCGGACTCTGAAATCCTGGAAAATAAATAGCGGGGAGCCTGGTGGCGAGAGCGAGAGTCCTGCGGAGTAGCAAGCAAGATGCGCGTTCTCTATCCTTTCTCTCTCTCTCTCTCTCTCTCTCTCTCTCTCTCTCTTTCTCTCAGTTTCTCAGTTTCTCAGTCTTTCTCGGTTTCCCTCTCTCTTTCTCTCTCTGTCTCTTTCTATCCTTTTACCCTTCGTAGGAACGTTTTCAGTGGACCACGACTTCCCGAGGGACCTGCCTTCTACTTCCATCCGACGTCCTTAACGCCCTTTTCTCTTCTCCCTATCCCTCACCATCCTATCCTCCCTTCTTTCCTTTTCTCCACATCTCGCAAAGAGAGTCGACTCTTGTTTGCTGTCTTCCTCATTTTCTTCCTCCGCTTCTTCCTTTTCTTATTCTTCTTCTTCGTCTTCTTCTTCTTGTTATTTTTATTTTTCCTCTTCCTACGTCTCATATTTTGCTTCTTTCACGTGTGGGAATCTTTTCCTTGTCGTCCAGTCGATTCCAAATTAGTGAAAACTAATTCTTTGATAAAGACTATCTTCAATCTCTTTAGTTGGAAGTTTTACCAAGTAAGACTCTGAATGAGACGGACAAAAAAATAAAGAATGTCTTTCATGGAAACGTCCAGAAGTGCCTCTTTTAGGAATCTTAAGAAAATGAAACTAGAAGGACTTTATAGGTTATTCCTGACATTCTCCTATCTCTGTTCCAATTCTACGAATCTCGAGAAATACGCGAGACAAGAAAAAATAGCTTTTACTGTGCCAGCTTTTCCTCATTCTTTCGTTCCAAATTCCTTTTACGCGTATTTTATTCAAAGCTTAATATTTATCCAGATAAGTAATGAATTCAAAATAAAACGGATTAAGGGACATTAATCTGGAAGCAAATTAATTTATAATCGATTGCAGGAGTAATGAATATTTTCGAATAATTAATTTCTTTATTACACGTACATAGACACATAAAAACAAAAATTCATTTTACAAGATATTTTACAACAGAACGTAATAGTAATTGTTTTGACAAATGTAAGTACAAGTGATGCACATGTATAACATGCATGACTGAAAAATAAGAATTAAATATCGTACTTGAAAAGATATTTACATTCCTGAAAATGTAACCGATATCTATCTCTTTCTACATGCATTATTAGTATTATTATTATTGTTATTATTAACTCTATTATTATTATTATAACTTCTTACCACAGGTATACATGTAACTACATATATACCCATTTCAACATACACTCGAAGAAAGTTTACTCTAAACTAGAAGAGAGAACACGAAACCTCATATTAAATTCCGATCGAACTAGTCGATAACCGTAAGCTTCTTTTTACATAGCCACTTATATGATAGCCAAATGATCAACGTAGAAGTATAAAAGCGACGTTAACCATTACGTGTTTCTCATTCGAAGTAAATTACATTAAATACCGAATAAACCGGTGGAACATTGCAGTTTAATTGTTGCGTCGTTTGCATAATGCTCGATCTACTAACTACTCTCTTCCCTTTGCTTTCCATTCTCCTTTCTCTTTCTATTCTACTATGTCTCTTTTATGGTAACCATCATTGGTCGTCATATCGTCTCAGTCTACCTCATCATAGATGCATATACATACATATACTTTAGTACACATGACTCCTCCCCATTCTCGTACACAGCAGCGTCTTGATGATTAATTACTAATTCTTGCTACTGCAACCAGTTGATAGTAAAAGGCGTATGGAGATCGTAGCAAAGGTCAAGGAACCGACGTACGTACATTGGTACCTACATACAACGTTCAACGAAGAAATATACACGCGTTAATGAGATTTCTCTAGGTGGGCCGATGATTAAGAATCTAACGACGATAGAGCGTGCCAAGATCGCTTCGTTCGAATACCTTGGACGTTCCTTCGATTATTATCATACGTAGTACGCGTTTCTTTTATCTCTCTCTTGCTTTCTTTTTCCCCTACTTTTTTATTCTTCTTTACTCTTTTTACGTTACGCCTGGAGTGACGCGAAGATCGACGTCCGTATAATAATCAGATTCTCGTCGAACGCGATCCACCAAGTCTCTCACATGCTTCTGAATTTGAAAATTAACTTAGATGATGAACGAGTAAATACGTGCAAAGATATCCTACAAAAACTTCTTGTAAGTTACTTTTTGATAGAATCTTTAGTAAATAATAAGTATACAGATAGACATATACGTAATTGTATATTTGCATTAGTATTCTTTCGTAACTAATGCAATTAACGATTTATAATTTATGATTATTTTTCTATGATTAGGTGTACAATCTACAAGTTGAATTTGAAGGATCGTGATCGATGAGACGTTAACGACTCGAAGCGAATACTCGTTTACTTTGATTACGTGCCGCAAGCTACTTTGTACTTACTATCAAACGGTCCACTGGCATAACTGTAATCTACATCATAGACCATGAATTAACGCGGCCAATGAAACTAACTCGATCGGAACGAAGACATTGGAGTAAGTGAGTGTGACTAATAATAATGGTCCGACTAGACTTTTGAATATGATTAACCGACAGCTATTATAAATATCGTCCGGCTTGCACGCTTACGATAATTTTTTTAAACTATGATTACCTTTGCCTTGAGTTCAGCCTATCGTAAAATTACCTGAATAAAAATTTCTAATCCTCGAAATAGGTGAGAATAAATACATTAGCTTTAATAATACGAGAGAGAAAAAGAGAGAGATATAGACTCGATTATAATAATTTGCTTCTTTCAGCATAATTTCACGGACGAAGGAAGAAGACAAGAAAAATGTTTCGAAATTCGTACAGGACCGATAAGATAAAAATCAAAAAACGTCGAACGTTGATGAATTTTGTTATGATACCATACACACACAAAAGAAATGGTTCACGATGGTTGACGTAAGAGAGATGAAAAATATATATATATAAAAATGGAAAGAAAAGAGAAAGAAGGAAGGTTCGGTGAGAGGAGAAGATAGAAGAGGAAAAGAGGGATGCTACGTGTCCAGGGAGCGCAACTAATATTAATAACGTGGCAAAGTTAAAAATGTTTACTGTGTATTACGGCTGATATGAGGGCCACGAGCGTGGCAGCAGGGTCCCTCGTGATTGATCGCACGTCTCTGCGTTTCTCCCTCTGACATGGGGTGTTCCTATGGATATTACCTTGGCACGACCCTGCACGCCGCCATCTACCCGACTCGTCTACTACCGAGCCAGACACCATACCGATCTGTCCTATCCTCTTCGAATCAAATCTGCTTTTTCGATTCCCCTCTGCCATCTCTCTCTCTCTCTCTCTCTCTCTCACCCTCTTTCTCTTTGTTTCTTTTCTGTTCGGTTTCGTGTAGTGCCTCGAAGAATGCGATACACCGTCGCTTGTCCTCCCTATCGTTGACATGTTGTGTGTCCGGTATTAAATCTGTCCGACTCGAAGTTATTTGAAACTTACAAGATGATCATAAGCGTATGTACCAACCGATTGGATCTAACGATAGAACGTGTACCTAGCAAAATCGTTTAGTAGTTGGATACACCTTTTGTAAGTTTTTTATATAATTTTTCATATGATATTTGTATAAAATTTTACACATCATTTATACTTGTCTTATTTTGAACATTTTGACAAATGTAATTATAAAAGATTAAACAAAATTAATATTTTTTTCTTTTAAAATTATACTCATTTGAATGAGATAAGTTTTGAATGGTACAACACTGATCGATGATATTTTCTATTTTCAGACATTTCCATGGAAACAAATGGTCTCCGACGAGTTCAATGATTCTTCAACGTGTTACTTCGGATTACCAGCAGCACAAGACACAACTCGTACTCGTCAGAATCATTTAACGAAACTTACATACGAGTGACAGAAAGAGAAAGACAGAGACGAGAGAAGGAGTTACAAATCCGGTTGGCGATGTTTAACCAGATCTTTGGTGCACGAAACGACAAACAACGGAATCCTACTGGCAATGTTCGTGTTCAGTCGCAACGAAGATACTACTTGGATAAAATTAAAGCTGACGTTCGTGCGACCGCTATTACGATTCGATCATATCGTAAAACGATTCCGTTACTATCGTTTCAAAATTTTAGTTAGTGATTAAGTATACGGAAATATTCAAAAAATAGTTCAAATAGTTTTCTACTAATCAAAAGATCTCGCTAAAGTTTGTGCAAACTTCTAACTTTAATGTTGATTAAAAAAAAATGGTTAGAAACTAGATAAAAGATAAGTTGTTCTTCTAACAACAATACTGGGATCAGATAGAATGGCTTTCTAAAAAGAATGATTCACTGCTCTCGATTAATTATATTTCACGATTTCCTTAACCACGATCGAATTGTTGCAGTTTCTCTTTTCGACTTATTATGCACTACGGAAAGTCTTTTACATAGTTTTACATATCACGGAAGTATCTAACTTTCAAGATTTTTATCCTGATTTCACGGTTTGCCCGTGAACACTTGTTATTTCTCTTATTCGCACCTTCATAAGTAATAAAACTGATTTAAACTCGTGCTGAATATCAGTTTATCTTTTTGAACAGGTACTTATAATAAAAAGCGCTTACGAATGCTATGAAATACTCAATGAAAATGCTAATTAAAAATGATAAGTTTAAAATGAAAGAAAAAAAAAATAAATTAATAGCTACCGTTCATTACATCTAATATTCATAAATTACAGATTAATAAAACCTTTTCTACGCTACTAGAAAATGATGAAAGAACTTTACGTAGTAAAATAATATTATTCCGCATATAAATGATCACGATACTTATGAAGGATGATAGGCAAAATTTTTCAAAAGCCTCAACGTAGTAAGGTCCGACAAAAATTCGGACATCAACGAGAGCCTGTGTAAAGGTTGCTTGTAAAGCAACGTTATCTGCTTATGAATCGTACGAGGCACGCAACAAGCTGCAATTGCAAAGTAGATTTATGAAGTATTCATTAAGGAGCCACGTATCATCCCACGCGTGTTTGTTGCAACGCCAAACGTCTGTATCTTATCGTCGATAATGTTAATATCCTGCTGCTAATGTTACCTTTATAACACCGTAGTTGATCTTAAAACTCAAACATTACGATAAATCGTATCGATATGATCATCGATGAAAAAGAATTTCATGAGTTTATTATCAAAAATAATGGGCCTATTTTTACTTAATTTTCCCGAATTACGAAATATATTTGTTTTCGTTTCGTTGTATTTTTATTCCCCTTCTTTTTCCGCCTCTTTCCATCCCTCCTTCCTTTACTTTATTTTTGTTTATTTTATTGTTAACGTCAATCATTTCTTTTCATTAATCTTTTCTTCCTTCTCTCACGTTTTTTCCGTCATCGCAATTACGGCTATACTCGACAGGAGTTCCTAATGACTATTGCGTAATTGCAATCGATGCATCGTAATATAATGAGAAGTATTTTTCATCCGAGATTGAGTTATATTTTAGCAGGCAGTCGTTCATGTAGTCATTAAGGTATCATTAATCATGTTCACGGTCGTGCTCCAGTGTATGTGTGACAACAAAGTCATCGTTAGAACAGCTGGTACTTGTGAAGATACCAACTGACTGTTGGATCATCGCGGTTAGAACAAAGGGTTACGGTGATACATAGAAATAAGCGTGAAGAACGCTTTGTCAACGTTTCGTTTCGACTTACTGTGCTACAATATTCCTGACACTACCCCGTTTGAAAATTTAAAATCGTATTTCTGACTCTTTTCGATGGTAAGATCAGGCTCAAATTTCTATTTTTAGGGTTTTACAACATGCATATTTCAAGATTGCATTCGCAAAATATTCAAGCGTGATAAATATTAATGTTAGAAATGATCAAATGTACGAATCTCATACACGACTAAAACAATATATTTTATTATAATAATCTATTAGAATAGATCTAGAATTTAATTTGTTTCGTTTAAATTCAAACTTATAATTATCTAATTTATCAAAGATTACGTATAAAAGCCATATGTGAAATAATTTATTACATGCCTAAGAAAATAGGGTTAACAAATATAAAAATAGTAAGAAAGCTTTAGAATTATCAGAGGAAAATATTGTTACGCTATCACAATGACGTAAGTTTGTGTAACATTTACTAAGAATCATTTTACCTGAATCTCTGGTCGTCTAACGTATGTAAGGTAACCTTTGTTATAGTCTTTGAAAAGATGAGAAAAACTTGTATTGTGTCACTGTGTATTGGACACGGTTAAATGTATTCACGCTCCAGAAGAAAATTTGCATTGTTGAGAATGCACATGTGTTATGGTAGAGTATCAAAAAGGTTTTTTTCGAAAACTAGGGCAATTCATGGTCCCATGAAAGTCCGCAATTTTCGACCTGGCATGACGAAAACCACGACGACGACGACGATAGCAATGACGGCGACAACGACGACGGGGACGTCAACGTCGTCCACATCTGTTTTTTCTTTCCTTTTTTCTTACTTTCTTACTTTTTTTCTTTCTTTCTTTCTTTCTCATATTTCTTTTTCTTTTCATCAACGTTAGCCTACCGTCGGCCGAAATTTCATTCCGTTGTAACTTTCGTCCAACAATTTTCACCGAAGAAAACGAGACTTTATGTTTCCTCGAGAGTTTTTTGATCTAAGCTTGCTTCGAAGGATATAAATCATTCTTTTGCCAAAATAACGTCACAAATCTGTGTCAACGTAAAGCTAAATTTCAAGTAGAATTTATCGTCGCATTTACGTACAGTTACTCATACGGGAAATCGTGTTATTGTTGAATATATTAAAACTTACATTTGTTTCTATTCACCTCACAAGTGATTTATAGTATTTTTCTAATTACGGCCTTTATAAGTTAAACTCTTATATTTATTTTTTTCTCCATTTCTCTCTATTTTTCTCGAAGTAACATAATTCATCTGTACTTTTAAATTATCAACCAACGTTTCTGTGATATTCTTTCTACTTTTATTGAAAAGAAAAATATCAAAGAGAGTTTACTATACTTTGCTTGCAATGAAATTTACGGTCTGATGGACATATAACTGTTAAAAATTAATAACTACCTTTGATCTTAAATCAAACATATGTTCCGTCGAATGTTCTCATTAAATAACTTGATTTTAATGTAAAAAGAAAAGCATCTACATACCAATACACTCGAGGAAGAATCTCAAAACGTATTGAATTATTATTACTTAACAACTTACCGATTTGCAAAGTTTTCCAGTTTCCCAGGGTTGTCTTCAAAGAAACCCAGACGAGGAAATGGAAGGATGAAATGGCATCGACGGTAACCGAAAGCTGCAACTAAAGCGTTAAGAATCGATGGACTTAAAAAAATGCTTAAATAATCCGTCAAATCGACGTATTAATTTATTCCACATCTCTTCTACAACCTCTCAATTTATCATCAATATTCGAAACAAATCGTAGTAATAAATCATACACACTTTAATACTAAGAATAAGAAAAACGCCTTGAGACAAGAAATCAAACCGACAATGTCTTACCATCTTCCTCTCAGACATAGCAAACGTCCAGTCCGTGTCTCATCGCATACTGCGAGAATATACAGCTTGTAAAAGCATATAAACACTTTATTCGCACACCTACATCGACTTTTACAAACGATTCTTAAAAGAAAACTTAATAACAATTTTGTACACGCCTAAAACAGCTCGTCACTCATAATACAAACAAAAACAAAAGTCAAAAGAAAAGTCAAAAAACAAGAACAAATTTGACGAATCTTACCGAGTCCAATAAACGTGTAGGAAGAAACATGGAACTGATGATGAATATAACATCTTCACGCGATTAAACAACCAAACTAACGAACGTTAAAACAAACGAACGTAAAAATCACAGGGTGGAGGGTAAAAAAAACGGAAGTATTATAAAAGAAATAGACGCGTCCGACATAGAGAGGTAAGAAAAAAATCGATCAGGGGACCGGTCTTGGTCTTGGATTCGGCTCGATAGGTGGCAGCAGCTCGCCGCGATTTCGAGCCGAGCAAACACAGCGCAACAACAACGCAACGTCGATGGCCGCATTTTTTTCTTTGCCCCTCTCGGCCCCTCAATGTTCCCTAGCCCCCTGGTTACCCCAATCGTGGAGCTTTCTATTCGTCGTCGTTGGCAGATTAGGCTAATGCGATGGACCCGATGAGATATGGGCCAGCGAATGGGAATACGTAGCTGGTGCGGCAGGGGCGTGACTGTACCCTGGATACCAGCGTGCCCTGGGCCATACTCGCGACGTGAACTAAGTGCTGGGTGGAGCCCCGTCTAGGCACTACCTACTCGATGGAACCATCATCCTCTCTCCCTGGACTTTCTCTCTCTTTCACTCTTTCTCTTTCTCTTCACTTTGGAGTCTAATGGCTGCCAGGCCTCCGAAAGGGCGCCAGTTTTGAAAGGACTTTCAAGAGAATCATTTGGTTTTCCTTTAAAATCTTGATTATTCTGCAAATCTCTTGATCTTCCATGGACTTATATAACATAGACGCAACGTGGACGACATCTGGTGGTACGTGGAAACCACATAAGGCCCAAACTGTAACAATAGACACAAGTTTTAGTTTCCCTGCTCTAATTTTTTGGACAGATGTTCTTTACAACGCATGGAAAAGATGTTTATTGTGGAAGAAAGTAGGCCTTGGTTTTGGATTACAGAATTTTGGAATTTTATGTGTTGCATTGAGTTTTTGTAAAGTAATAGCATCTTGAAAATATAATTAAGTCCCAAGTAGTATAATGTATGTAAGTAATGACAAAAAATATATCTATCATTTTTTTCTTTAAATTAACATTTATTGCAAATCGATGAGAAAAATAAATTGCTGCATCACTGTATTTGCTGTATCACTTTTGCAAAGATGATTTTAAGAGAAGAAGCATGTTTTGATAAGATCCTATCGGAATTTCATGCATCATCAATTATCCGCATCAATGCATACACCCTGATAAGATCTTGCATATATTTGTTCTGCATTCTACGGTTAACTAAGAGTACCTACACGGAGATGCATAAAACCTGTAACTATACACCAATATATCTATCTATCTACAATCCATGTAATTTCCCAATCGTGAAAACAAAAACAAAGTGGATGATTTGACAGGAGGAAAAATTTGTCGCAATGTAATTCGTTGCCTCGCGTCGATTCCAATCTTTCTTATATAAATACGTGCGTATATGTATACGTGTACAACATACATATGAGTTGTCAAAGTAGAAAAATCAATGAGATTTATTAAATTCGCAAAATGACGAAGTTCTTCGAGTTCGCGCGTCAATCGTGTGGTGTTGTACTGTGTACACTCGATTCAATCTCTTCTACAATTCGTTTCTACAAAAATATATATATATATATACCTATACATATATACCTATACATATCTATATGTGTATGTGTGTTTATACATATGTATGTGTGCATGTATGTATTTGTTCGTGGCGTGAAAGGGCAAAGTAAAAAACGTACGCGTTGCAAATACTTTTCAGTTTGTATTTCTCACCCCACCCCACCTCAATAGTCCTCTCTACCCTTCCAGTCAGCCGAGTAGCACGGTAGTTTTTTACGTCGTCGTTCGTTTCGATCCCTCGCTTCGTTTCCATCCACCCTATCGTCCCTCTACCCGGTATTCGTCCAGAATCGCGTCTCTCGGCCACTTTTCAATTTCACCGACAATTCTCTCTCTCTCTCTCTCTCTCTCTCTCTCTCTCTCTCTCTCTCTCTCTCTCTNTCTCTCTCTCTCTCTTTCATTTTCTCTTTTTCTCTCTCTAACTCTCTCTTTCTGTTTCTACCATTTTACATATCTACTCGCTATACTCTTCTAATTTCATGAAATACTCATACACAAACGCACACATCCATACATATACACGCCGCAACAACAAAGAGATCCAATAAGTTTTTATTTTATTTAGTATTTCCCAGGAAAACTACGGGCAACGTCATTCGACAAAAGTTTGTGTTTCTGAGTCCTACGGGAGGACATGGATGAAAGAGAAAGAGAGAGAAATAGAAATACCAAAGAGGGGTTGGAACGAAAACTGACACATAACGGAAGAGTAGAGTGGGAACAACGAGCAACGAAATTCTCGCAGTACGTGGCGAAGTCGCGTCTCCCTCGGGATACGCCGTGTGTGTCATCGGGACGTCCGGACTAATTGCAAGGATGTTTTGTTAACCTCTCACAGTCAGAAACTCTCCCCTTACAAGGTTTTGCATTTAGCCTTTGCACGTCGATACTCATAGTTGTGCAGAGCTCTAGGGTGATTCTACTTTCCTTCTCTTTCCCTTTTACGTACCATATGGTGGCTCTGTTAATACATCGTGTTAAATAAACATAATATTTCTTTTTCTATGAATAAAATAGTAAAATTTTTTTAAATATTTGTACAAAACGGCAATACTTAAAAGATTATTTTTAGTTTGTTATTAAATCTATTTGAACTTTTATAAAAAGTAAAATTGAAACAATATATTCACACATAATCATATGTTCTCCTTGAATTCCCGAAAATGTTTTTAACTTCGTATAAAAGATAAATATAAACAAAACTATTTATATATAAATACATATTTTCTTCCTTTGTTTTTTTTTTTTTATTAGTTCTACATCGTAATCGATTTTCGCAAACGCACGGATAGAAACGAATAGACGTAGGTATTAATTTCACATGGCGACGCTCGCTACAACGCTCGTGACGTTTTGAATATGAACATTGATTACAAGAGAGACGCTGGCGTCGCTCGGCGGTTCGCAGGAGGAGAGACGAGTGACGGCGAGGGTTTTGCTCGGGTACGGTGAGGGTGTCCCGGGGGTGGGTGTAGAGGAAGCAGAGGCCGCCAGCGATATTATTGATTTATGTCCCGTTCTATGTTATGTATCCAACGGCCACCTCCACGCCAATGTAAAATGATCCACCCAAAGTACAACGTTCTCATGAACTTTGCTTAGAATCTTTAAATTTCCAATTGTCTTTTTATTTCATTGAAAAATCAATGAAATGAAAACTAGAAGAAAAAAAAAAGAAAAAAACTTTATATTTGTGAAATAGAACAAAAATTGAAATATAAACATGTTTTTGTATTATTTATTATTTAACTACTTATATACTCGTAAATATATATAAAATATTTTCGATGTGAGATTTTTATTTTTACAAAAGAAAAACAACTTATATAAAATATTAAAAAAAATATATATATTACTGTGAAAGAACAAATTCTTATAACTTTTCTGTATTATCATTGATGACGTTGATCGAGCATAAAATAGAAGAGAAATAAAAGAATAAAAATCGTAAAGGCTTATCCATCCGAAGAGAAACGAATGCGACGGGAACGTCTCGGTTGAACAGACTCTGTCGAGGATCGACCCGTTTGCGTGACGCGTAGAGGCAAACGTACAGTACACGGTATCAATTACCCTCGATACGAAGTGTATTACGTGGAAGGAAAGCACATAGGTGGGATTGTGGTACTACGTGTGGGTTAAATTGGGAAGGTGGATAGGACTAGAGAAATGGTAAGAGCAAACGAGATAGAATGAGAAAGGGAACGAGAGAATGAGAGAGAACTAGAAAGAGAGAGAGAGAGTAGTAGTAGTAATAGTAGTAGTAGTAACAGTAATACTAGTAGAAGTAGGGATGAGACTGGAGAGTGTAGGTATATAGGGTGAGATCAGTGAGTGGGAAGCGCCGAAAATTGATGCATTCCCTATGCAAAACAGCAGAAGCACGGCGCTAACAGTAGACCGACAGCACGCAAACGTGAATTCTGGCGATCGCTGTGCTTCCTACACTCCCTTTCCCCCTCTCTCATACTTTCTCTCTATCTCTCTCAATCTCTATCTCTCTCTCACTCTTGATCTCTCCTCCCCCACTTCACAAACGACGGCGTCACCTATGTCCTGAACAGAATCGAGAGCGGTATAGAAGCAGTTAACACTCTATTAACACTAACGACGCTCATACATAACATCGGTGGCCGGGGCGGCATAACGCGAGCCGGGGATGGAATTTATGGTCTGTTAATGGGGGGGTTGCTGCTTTATGCGCTATGGCGTGTGCGGTCTACCTTGTAGTCGTCCTATTCGTCCTCACGGGAACCAGGTAACACAATGTTGATTTTACGAGTCGTCCACTTTCTTCTGAGTACGTTCGAATCCCTTCCCCCAGCATCATCCTAACAAATCTTAGTCGATCATTTTATGAGGACATCTTTATGGACCATTTGTTTATATTGTATACTGATTAATTGAGATATATGATACATGATAGATGGACTTCCTAATATGTTTTTGTAGAATATTTTAAAGAAGAGAATGTTTTTGAATGAATTCAATTAGCTTCATTGTTAACACAGTTTCAAACAAGTAAATATCTAAGCTTAATGCATTTTCTCTCCCTGAATGCATCTATCAACACATTAGCCAGCCAAGTTTCGCGACTTAGGAGGAATGGGTTAGGTATTTGGGTTCGAAGGAGAAAACAGGTGTATTCGTAATCTCTCGCGAAATGCGAGTAAACAGGAAAGTTAGCGAGCTTACCGTTCGTCGAGTGTAGACCGAGTCGAGTGCCAAAGTTCATCGTGAGATCCTGCCCTCCTCATGGCTAAAGGAGACGCGGCAAGGCCGGTAAAGTGATAAAGCGCCCATAAATTCTGACCGCCATCCTCCTTCCAGCCCTTCTATCTTCCCAGTTCTCTCTCCCTCTCTTTCTCTTTCTCTCTCCCTCCCTTTCTCTCTTTCATTCACTCTCACTATCTCCTACATTCTCCTTTTGTCGTCCGTCCTTGTCTCACCAATCTTCCAACTTATCTTCAACTCGTATCCACCTGCAACAACGGAATTGGCAAAGGTCAGCGTACGTTTGCTCGATTTAAAACAAGTATGCGTGCATAATAGGACGTAATCGTACCTCGGAGGAATCCTCTTGGCCCTGAAATACCTAACCCACATCTCTTATTATCGTGTTTCTTCTTCTTYTTTTTCTTCTTATTCTTGTTCCTTAGCGAAGCAAAGTCACGCTTTGTCTACCGATTAAAGTCCATATCAAGTTCGTGCCACTTAGCCAACGCTTAATCGTCGCAATTGATGTTACATACCAACTCTCCCGTAGTTCCCTCGTTCATTGACGTCAGCACGTGCGGAATCAACCGATGTCCTTGCCAAATGGATGAACATCGAATGCGACGAAATACTATCTAACGCTTTATCGAGGTATTCGATCGCGATAGCTAATCGAATTAACGAGATATGTTTTTGTTTGGCAATCTAATTCTCTGGGACGATAATTCATTTGAGAATTATCTCGTCTCAAGGATTACATTTTTATCTATCCAAATTGAATTGAAAGGAGAGAATAGACCTGTTAGGTGGATTTTCTAAAGGCATCATCATCAAAAGGATAGGCGTGGGATCTCGAGAAAGGCATAAGAAGTTAAATCGACGTAAGAACGAAGACATCCTTGGACTCATTTCTAGAGTCGATATCGCAGTTTTACAGTGAGATACCTACCTACCGTCTAGGAAAGCCTAGGTACGGCGCGTTCGTTGCAGCGCAGGGGCGAACAGACAGAAATCCCAATAAATCATCCCGTCACGAGCCGTGAACCAAGGCGGAGCCTCTTGCCTCGTATTAGCCAATAATAATCCTCTCCAACGTGGAGGCCATCTTGGATTATACAATGGTTCCTTCCGCCGCAATTCGTATAAATGCAACCTCCGGGGTACAAGGCACCTTTCGAGAGACTCCCAGTGGCGTATCCATTCGACTATTTCCATTGAAACCAACTAAATCGAAGGAAGAAGAAGGAAAGCATTCGCGAAATCAACGAGTCACGTGCAATCCTCCCAGACTAGAATTCGTACCTCAAAGTACGAATCTAAGTATGCTTTTGTATCTTCCTTGTGTAAGTATTTGTACTACGAAGTAAAAGAGAAACGAAATAAAAGAAAATAAGAATATAAAAGAAGAGACGTTCAACTTAGATCTCTGACACGAAAAAGACTCTTTCGTGTACTCATGAAACGTAAAAAAAAAGGAAGACATATATTTCTCGTTTAACCCTTTGGATTTTCGCGTTCTACCTTTGCTTGCTAAGTGTTTGTTTTATTTTTCTTTCTTGTTCTGAACTACTACGTTCTTTTTTCATATTCAACCACAATTTATTTTTCGTTTTCAAACACAGCTATTATATAATTAATATAATAATTATTATTAATATTATTATTATTGTTATTATTATTAATATTAATATTATTATAATTATTATTATTATTATAATTATTATTAATATTATTAATATGGACAGACTCTTATGTAATATAATACAATACGGTTTAGACTTGTCGACACGATAGCATATAATACTATTATTATTATCCATCGACGTCTTAGTCATTCTTCAAAATACATAGTTCACTCGCGTACATATGGTATATCATCGCAATCATTATCTCATCATCATCATAATCATCATCATAATCATAATCATCATCCTCACAATCATAATCATAATCATCATCACCATCATCATTACCATTATAATCATCACCATCACCACCATCATCATCATCATCATCATCATCGTCATCATCATCATTATAATCATCACCAACGCTGTCATACTTTTTCTGTATACATTTAGTTTACATAATGCGGAACACTACAAAATAATCATATACGTTTACTGTACTTGTAATAATATTGTATTTATATTCATATTTATATTTATATTTATATTCATATTTATATTTAAATATATATTTATATATATTTATATATAATTTTGTATATATTTAAATTTATATATGTATATATATATATATATATCTTTTTCTTTCTTTATATTTACTTATAAATCGGTAAGGTAGCGCGGCCTATATTTTTTCGGCATGTAGGCGCGCTCAACATAAATCTAGTTTTATTTTTACTTCTTTTTATCTTCTCTCGCATCGCGCGTAATCATTCGAACGAGTGCATTGTACCCGGTACGTATTTAAGTAAATATGTAGGTATATATACTTGTACGAAGCACCATTTCAGTAGCTTCTTGTGCGTAAACGCGCGCACCTGTAGCGTGTATAATACGTGTAGTAAGTATGTATACGTTTCGGTTTGTGTGCAGATTTATGTGTGTGTGTGTGTGTTGTGTGTGTATATATATGCGCGATCGTAGTGTGTAATTTTCGCGTAAATATAAATTTACAACGTTTACGTACATGATTTTCGGTCAGGGCAATGCGTTTGCACGAACGTGCGGGTCACTCTAGTGTCTTTAGAAAATTAAATGAAAAAAAAAAAAAATATAGATAAGGGAGAAAAAGATACAAGAATTAAATAAATAAATGCAAAAAATGATTTAAACATCATCAAATATGTAATCGATTTAAACAATAGTCTTATGGGATATTTAAATAATTTTCTGCGATTAATTAGCTAATGGAAAGAAAAGATATAGATAAAGAAGATAAAAGTTAGAGTTGCTGTACACGTCCCACCCACACACTTTGAAACACACAAGAGTGACCACGCGAGCCGACGACAACGTGGCAGCTATCGAAATATTGTCATTCTCTTACACTATGTTACATGTCAGGATCCCGAACGATATTGTCGAACGATCGATCGGTTGATCAATCGACAAGATCGTTCGTTCACCTGCCGATCTGTAATAGTTACAACATCGTATCGGTATATAGCTAATAATTAATTAGACCTCTGCTACCGTTATTTTGTATTTACTTTTTTATTATTTTTTTATTTATTTATTTATTTTTTAGTCTATTAAACAGGTACCTACTTTACCTACGCGGTATCGTATACAGGGGTCGCAGCTCGCGATTCGATGCCGCGACGTCAGACGTCGCCTTTAGTCATTGCCCTGCCGATAAGAAACCAAAACAAAAATTAGAAATAGAAAAAGAAAGTAAAAATAAGTAATAAGTACCACACATAGAAAAGATGCCCTAAACAAACGTCCATCGGATTATTTACAACGTGGGAGATGATCATTCGCGCGCGTTTTATTTTTTTATTGCTCTAGGATCGATTTTAAAGAAGCACGACAGAGCAAGAGAAACGGGGTTGCTATCTTTTTTTTTTTTTTGTAGTTTTACTTTTTATCATCTTTTTTTAAATTCATCTTCTTTTTTTTCAAAATTATCTAAAAATTTCACAAGATTCTTTCGTTACTCGATTTTCAAATAATTTTCATAAAAGAAGAAATCTTTATTGATTTTATACTCTCATTTGTACTCCTACATGTAATCGAGTATGTATTAATGTATCGATTTTGTATTTATTTTAGTCAATATAAAACTTATCTCGTTTTAATGTATACAATGTTTCTCGTTATATTGTATATATGTGGTATTTCAACCGGTTCTATCAGTCTTCGTACACTGTGCTCTGTCGATAGAAAGGTAAGGGTGGTTGGATGGTGAAGTCACGGGGTAGGAGGGAGAGCCTCGCATACACTACACATAAATTTTCTTTCTTTTCTTTTCTTTTCTTTTTTTTTCCTTTCTATTTTATCTATAATATTTTCTTTTTCTATTTTCCTTTTTTTCTTTTTTTTTTTTCATCGAATTAAAATGAAATCTGAAATAATTCGTCTATTCGTACTTTCCGTCGGAGAAATCGATTGGAACGTTCGCGCATAATGTCCAGTCGATTGACGCGATGATACTGTTATTCGATGCATCTTAATTACTTCTGTATTTACACGCGATACATCGAGGAGCATTGAGTATTAATTTAGTTGATTTAGTACAAAGTTGAGCTTTCGCGAATCACCTCGCGATTTATTTCATCCTA
Source organism: Polistes dominula (assembly GCF_001465965.1). Next base: position 405,552 of record NW_015148971.1, read on the forward strand.
AGTAATTGATAGAAATGATAAAACGTCGAATAAGTTACGATCGATCTCATTGGACGTTTTTCATTTGGTGGATCATTTGTTTATAAAAAAGAAAACAGAAGAAAACATATTTTTTTAAAGGGCTTTTAAATTACAGCGCGAATTTTACCGAATTTTTTTTAATATTTTTGTTTTATATTTTATTTTTAAACCGAGAGGAAAGTTAGGGAGCCGAAGGAATCTTGTTTTTCTTTGTCATTTTGTTGTTCTTGTTGTGTTTGTTAGTTAAACATATTTTCGAGATAGATGATCTCGGCAGATGTATAATATACTTATAAATTTATTATATGAAACTAACGACACCTGCCAGGAGAGCACAGGGGGTCAGGAACTCTTCGGTGCATTCGCGTGCGAGGTCACGACTTCGAGATATCGATTAATTCTAACATTTCAAGTCTCTAGTCATAATCTAATTTTAATTAATAAAAATCAAGTTTTCCCACGCTACTTTCGACTCGTTCGAAAATATCAAGCGACAACGCGAAGGCAAAGAAAAAGAAAACAAAAAGGATCGATGTTGCAAAATTTTATCAACACATGTCAGATTTAATTCAAGAAGTTGGCAGTGTGTAAACGACGTAAAGTAATCAAAATTGTTATCAAACGGTTGAACAAATAACTTTCAATGTACGCATGCTCTATTCCTCGGCTTAATAAAAACAGACGAAATTATTTTCTGGGAAATCATTAGACTTGGTATAGATACGCACAAATACACCTGAAAACTACCTGTTTACATTGTAAAAAATATTTATTAGACAATCAGTTGAAACAAATAAAGAATCCATTTTGCGACATATAACATGATATATATATAAATATATATATATCAATAAATACTACGTGGCTAAACGATATTATCGGTCGAAAGCTGCTGGTTGTATGTGTTTCTCTCTCATTCCCTTTCTCTCACCATCTATTTCTCTTTCTTTCTCACTCTCACTCTCACTTTCTCTCTATCTCTTTCTCTCTCTCTCTTTCTCTCTTTCTCTCTTATACAAAACGCCGTCTTATGCGTCATGACATTTACAGGCTCTCCAGTAGAAATATTAAGATTACGTATGTACATTACCGCATACTTCGTAAACTACGTAAATATTTACGTACTATTTCTGTTTTTATTTATCATGATATTCACACAGCGAAACTCCAATCACAATCATGCATCGTTTCATTCACTCGTTCGTTCACTCAATCTTTTTCTTTCTTATTATTCTTTTTCTCTCAATTTCTCTCAGTGTTTCTTTCGTTCTCTAAAATCGATTTGATCTTCATCATTAGCCGTATTTCCCCGCCCGCCATTACTGACACTCCCGTTTTTCTTAATAATCTACATTAATTACCACCTTAGGAAGTAGACTTTAGACCTTAAACCTTATCGAGATTAACGTAGCGACACACTTCGTACGTACACATTTTTTTCCCTTTTTTACTTCATCTCCCGCTATTTTCAAAACTCTTTTACACACTTTAAATTAGTATATTTATATATTTATATAATTTTTATTTTTTTTTTCTTTATTTTCATTACGCGACTATATGCATACGAGTAGAGATAAAATATATGATTTGAATTTTATACCTTCCAGTTAATTCTACAAATGTTCTCATTCTCATTCTCTCTCTCTCATTTTTTTTCACTCTCATTCATTCTTATACTCAATTTTTCATTGTTTATATACCCATCTCTTTTTTTATATTCAAATGTGGTCACATAATATTTTATACTCTTCTACGTTTAAATGTAACTCAGCTATTCGTCGAATACAAAATTTTCTTTTTTTCTTTTTTAATGTAAATTCGATATTTACGGCGATCGTTCGCGACGATTTGTTCTCGATTACGATCGATTAAAAAGAAAAATAATAAAACAATTATTATCATTTATTGCACTTTCAAATCACTTTAGTCAAAAGAGAAATACCTAGGATTTTACGAATAGATTTAATTAGAAATAAGTAAAAAAATTTTCTTTCTTTCGATCGATTTGAAGTCTTTCGATTATCTCGAAAGATCAAGAAACGAGAGAAGGAAAAAGGGAAAATTTTGATCAGGACTTTGGTCGTAACCGTGTCGTAACACGTCCGTTATCGTGGCGTAAGGGTAATAAATAGCAACTTTGTCTTGCAAAGCCGCACCCTCGGCACCTCAATGCCAACTATTATCTGACCCATATAGATCCTATCGCTGATTAATGTATCTGGAATGAACTCGCGTGTCGTGGCCAATCGACAAAATGCTCGAAAGGATCTTTGCTTCAAACTGTTAAGGTTAATCGATTTATCGTACGCGTTTATAAATCGTTATCGAGAGTAAGAGTCACACTAGCATTCTAGGTGCACCGTGAGCTCACCGATAACGATTCGAGATAACGAAAGGTACGGCAATAATCTATGAGCGAAGAAAATATGTTTATGCACTTTTTCAAACGCCTTTAACCGTAGGTGGAGAAGGAAGAAGAAGAAGAACAAGAAGAAATGAAATGAATGATTTTACGGTCAATGCAAACACGATACCATTCGTTTTCTCCGAGGCGACGTTATTTCAAGCCAATTATGATTACGCTACTTTCGAATGCCATTTACGTGTATTACGCAGTATGTATATATGTAGGTATGTATGTAAGTAAGTAAATAAGTAAGTAAGTACACGAACATCGACTCGATGATTAAATTTCTACGAGAGAATGTACGTTTGATCGTCGATCATTTCGTATCGACGATCAATTTATATCAATGAATGTCACGGTCAAATGAACGATACACGAATCGATCGTCTTTCGATAAATACATTTAACGATCTCCCACGGTATTTCTCTTTATAATTATATACTCGAGAAAAAAAAAACAAAAAATGTTATTATCGTTATCGTAATCGTTTTCAAATGATCGTTCAATAAATGACATAGATTTTGAATTTTTCCTTTCAAATCGTCTCAATGATATATGAAGTCAAGTGAAAAAGAGTGTCAACGAACGATAGCCGGAAACTTTTTCTTTATAGACAAATTCGTTGCTTTCAAAAGGGCAAAAAGATTTTCCATAAATAAATTTTTCGAGTGTAAGGAAGGTTGACCGATCAAAATGATCGATCATTAATTACGTATATCGGTAAGCACGTTCTTCACGTTCGTTTATCTTTCCAATCCACGAAATAGGGGGAGACGATTTCGAAGAGTATGTTTATATTTATATATAAGTATATGTACATACGAAACGCGTACGATTTCTACTTAATAACATAAGTATGTACTCTTTTCCCCGTATTTCTTTTTCTTTCTTTTTTTCTTTCATTCATTCATTCTTTTCGAATATCATTCTATAAAGCGACTTTCGAGATCGTGACATTTATCTTTTATTCCTTATCTTTCTCCATTCGTGTACTTCATTTTTCTATTTAATACTTCCATCAGCAGCGCCGCCCGTTTATTTTTACCGTTATCATTATCTTTATTACTTGTATCATTATAATTATCATTAAGTGTTCATTAATATCGTTCATTACGTATATCGTTATTGGTGTATGTCTTTGTGTGTGTTCTTTGTGTATATGTGTGTCTCTATGTATGTATGTACCAGTGTATATATGTATAAATGTGTATATGTGTGTATACAGGTATAAACTAAACGTATGTCGAGCCTAAGTTTACAACACAGCACAGATTTCGCCGCGGCGGAGTACCTTGGCTGGTTAGGATTAAAACACCGAGTACAGAATTTCATCGAATTCTTCCTTAACGACGAATGTTTTTTCGGCCGAACTATCGGAGGAACTTTACGTTCTTATCACGCTCGGTGTTCGAGCCGACAGGTTATCCGGTTCACCGCTTGACACATTTAACGCGTCCCTTTATTTAAACGCTCAATTAACACGAACGATATTCATTTAGAGGTTCAAAATTTTCCGTAAGAAATATTGATGGACAAAATAGCAATGCGATCGAGGGAAAGCGTAATAATTTTTTAAATCATTTTTTTCTCTCTTTTTTCTTTTTTTTTTTTTTTGCTTCAAAATTGGACAAAGCAATATACCGTAACGCGAATCTTTTTGTTTTTTTTTCTTTTTTTTTTTTTCTCAAAATGGTGATGCCACTTTTGTCGCAAACTTGGACGGTGATCGAACGAGAATGTCTTTATATCGTTTCTTTTCTTTTGAATTATTTTTATTATTATTTTTTTTTGTTTTGTTATTATTTCTTATATTTTTTTTTTTTGTATTAATTTTATTTTTTCTTCTTTTTTTTTTCAAAATTACGTGCCGTTCCTCTACGAAAGATACTTTGGCTCTCGACGAGAGGATCTCGTGCCAGTAAACCCACTTTCGAGACGGCATTAAGTTGCCAAGCGGTTTCATGCCGAAAACATCCTATTCCAAAAATACACTATGTATTACATCACTTGGTAACTTGGCCTCACGTCGTGCGGAGCAGGAGTCGATTTTGAAGGGATCGACGAACGTGCGCGAGAATATACCTTCCTCCCTCTTACAAAACCCTGGACAACACTCCACACCCCCTTAACTTCTCTAAATCCCCCTTTTTTTTATTCATTTATTTGTTATATCTCTCCCCATTATTTCATATGAAATTATTTATAAAAACAAAATGTCGTCGTGCCGGGAACGCGAATTATTTCAAAGGTAATACCGGAGAAGGTCGATCGAGATCATTAAAGCGCGTTTTCACCGTCGAAGGAAGATGCATGTAAATTGAGATAATGGATGCTGTGCACTCTCTCACTCTTTCATTCTTTCATTCTTTTTCATTCTCTCTCTTTCTCTCGTTATCTCTATCTATCTATCTTTTTCTCTTTATCGACTATACTCGATTAATCGGAAGAACCGGTTTTAAGATCGCGTAAACTTGCATTGCAACGCGTTTCCCTTTAGAAAAATACGCAGAACATCTTCCTTCGATTAAAACCGGTAGCCATGATAGTAGAAAGTATTTACTTCGTTCGATTGCTGAGAAAAGAGAATAATCAAAGGAAGAAAATAATTTTACGTATGTGATAAATGCATCGAATTGTAATTTGAATAATTTTCAAGAAGCTATTGGCACATTGGAGCTCAACACAAAACGGTAGAAGATTGATCAACGATTTTTCTAATCGGTTTACGAATAGATTTTATCGGAAAAAAAGGATTCGATTTAAAAACGTTAATACAATTTAAACGAATAATTTCTATATTAACTTTTCATATATGAGACTGACCTTGCGACGATATCGATGAATAAACGTCAAGTTGGCTGGTTTCTGGTCTGCCGGAAAACCTCCACCGTTTCTTCCCTAAATTATACTTTTTGTTTTTTCTTTCTGATATCTAACACTCATTTTCTTCTTGTTAGTTGCAACAAAAAAATATCTATATGTATTAAACAAAATTAAAAAAAAAAGAGATTAGACTTTTCTGACTTTGCTCCCGTTCGATACTTCTGCCCTTCTCATCATCCATCTTTCACCTCACATTTTTTTTTTTTTTTATCATTATCCAATTCTTTTCGTATTATTTCCGTTTTATCACCGTATTTCACTAATTGTCGTCTCGTTGCGAACAGGCGAAACACCCATACGCGCACTTTTTCCTTTTTTTTTTTTTTTTCATTTCACTGATTTATAAGTACAAGTAATAGATTTTTATTTGATTTTATTTGCTTTTAATCTCCCATATATTCTCGATTCAATCTTCCAATTTGTTTCTCTTTTTCGTTTACTATTATTTTAATATTCCCTTTTCTTGTTTTCTCTTCTTTGCCTACGTGTATTCCGGTATTGATAACGCGAGAAATACGTTTCAAAAGATTACACACGTTGGCACGGTCACAGAAAATTCTAGATACATTCACTGAGCTACCAGAAGTGGTAGTTGAGCGAAAAAGCTTTCTTAACGAATTTCTAAAAACACTAAAGTGTGCTCGTTCATCCCACCGTTACATAGAATTACGGATAGACGATCATCATCATTCTTTCTTTCTCTTTCTCTCTCATTTTCTCTTCTTTCATTCTCTCTCTCATTTTCTCTTCTTTCATTCTCTCTCTCTCTCTTTCTCTCTCTTTCTCTCTCTTTCACTTTCTTTCTCTCTCTTTCTTATATTCTACTAACCGCTCTCTACGACTATGTGTACGTGTATACGACGTAAGAGAATAAATAATAAAAACATTTTTGTCTAACTTATTACGCGGTTTAATCTTTTATTTCTTCACTTAATTTCAACGCACACATATTTAACTATCACACAGGCAGAGATACACTTACGAGTGCACATATACACATACATATACACATCTTCCTTCATACTTCATACTTTCTCATACACTATGCATCGATATCCTCGCAATCTCCGTTAACACGTTGACTGCCACGGTGAATGGTTTTCCCAATAGGATTATTGTGGTCAACGATAATCATTACTACAGAAATGTACAAATTAAATGACTACAAGTCGTATGTCGCCTGAATATCAAATTTGCAATAACCCAAATAACTGCATAACATTAAATAAAATGTAGTTCATTGCATCGAGTTCATCGTAGGGTCACGGTAAATATATTTAACCATCAATGAAAAACTAATAATATTTGTTAATATTATAATAATATAATTTCATTTAATCATAAGATGTGTATTAATTTATTATTTTATATGTAAGCCGTTCATTTGTTAAATCGATTAACTAAACAAAAGAAACAATTAAAAAAATTAATTAATTAAATTATATAAATAATTATGTCACTTATTATAAAACTTCTACAAGTATGTTTGTCTTTTAATGGTATAAAACTTAATTATGTGAAGACAATTTATTTTATAAAAATAAAATATGAAGTATTAATTAAGTATTTTGGCACGAAAATTTTTCAAAATTCTAAAAATGGAGTTAATAATTTTAACAATGAACGACTCATATATATATACATGTATTATAAGCTTATATATGTAATATATATAATATAATATAATATAATATATATACATATAATAAGTTTATAATAATAAAAATAATTATATACCATGACCCTCGGAATAAGACATACAATAATCGCGTGGCAATCAACGTATTAAAACACGTATATTTCCTTCGACGACGTATACTTATATAGGCTTTAATACAATTATGTTCGTTTAAATGTAATAGAGGTTAACGTGGTTCTGATTAGCATGTGATCCAGTTCCTTATATTTTTCGTCTTCATTCCGTAACATCCTTAACATCGTTCGTTCCCATAAATTCTCTTCCGACTCTCACTCTCTCTCTTTCTCTTTCGTGTCTCATTTTCTTTTACCTTTTTTTCTCTATCTTTCACCTTCAGCTATCTTACGTTCTCTTTCTTCAATCTTGTCGTCCTTGTCCTCACCATCGTACTCTTCTTGTCTCTCTCACCACAGATCCCTTGTCATCGTTCACTCTTCTTTTCTATACTACGAGAACGTTCTTCATCGCGTCTTATTCATTTCTATTTCTACTACGTCGTCCTTTTTTGGTACTTGATTAACTTGATTAACACGACAAAAGAAGCGTCATTGTTGGTTGGGGATGATTAGACGGTAGGGGCGTAGGGTTTTGGGGGGGAATGTTTCGGTGTATAGAGGGCTTGTTTGGGGGTGGAGGGGAGGGGGAGGTCATCAAAAGGGGGTTTGGGGAAGGAGGTAGTGCTGGAAATAAGGTATTAACGACCCTGAGAGAGATGAGACCTCTTTGGAAGTTCCACTCCTCCGGGTGATTATTTCAACCCTGCGGCGACGTTTGCGGAGAAATTTCGGTGTCGCCATCTCCCGATCCTGGATCACCCTTCGACTTATTTTCCTTCTTCCATTTCATCCGCCTATTCTGGAACCAGATTTTTATCTGCCGTTCCGTAAGACAAAGTGCGTGCGCTATCTCGATACGTCGCCGCCTCGTGAGATATCTGTTGAAGTGAAACTCCTTTTCCAGCTCTAAAGTTTGATACCGGGTGTACGTTTGTCGGCCTCTTTTTCTTTCTGCGAACAAATCGAATAAATATCGTTAACGTTAACATTTGAATTCATTCAATATTCTAAATTATGTTAAATGAGTTAATTTCAAATAATAACATAAATTCATTCGAATGCACGTACATCAATAACGCTAGTCATTAATACTAATAATTAAGTTTTCGACGCATGTAAATATTAATATTATTTAGATAAGATTTAATTTGTTTTCATTTGAAATATCGTAAGATTAAATATATAAAAAAGAAAAAAATTATGAATTATAAATTATATCTTAAATCGTAGATTAACGATGGTATTTAAAAAATGTCAGCAAAAATTAACGATATCAAGATGGAATAACAAAAAGATTAATTCTCATGCCTACGGGGGGATAAGAGAAAAGTACGACGGTAAAGTCGCAAAGGAATTTTTTCGAAAGTCCGAGGAAATTCAAATACCTGGGGGTTGCGCGAAAGCGAATTTGCGTATGATAGATAACTTAACGATATCCGCGTCTTGATCTGCGGCCTTACACTGCGGTTCTACACGAATCTCGAAGGAGAATATTAATTGTAGTCGCAGGAAGAAAGGGAGCAAAAAGGACTTAAAGAGAAAAAGAGAAGGAAAGAGAGAATGAGAGAGAGGGAGAGAGAAAAGGAGGAGGTGCTGGTGCAAGGATTAAAAAAAGAAAGGAGTAGAAAAAGAGAAAAAAAGGAAGAAGAAAAAGCAAAAAGTTAGCTCTGCAAGGCAGAGTCCGTGAGAGAGGCACAACCTCGTCGAGGTATCATCTCAAAGAGTTAGATTGGTCCACCACACGAGCGCGAGAGGGCAAAACGAGAATATTTCATGGCTGGGATGAAGAAGAAAGAGAGAGACAGGGGATAGAAAAAGAGAAAGAGAAAGAAACAGGATGAGTGAGAGTAAGAGAGAAAGAGAAAGAAAAAGAGAGATAAAGAGATAGAAAGAGAGAGAGTGAAAGAGATGGGAAACCAAAAAAAGGAGTCAAAGAGTGAGTGAGAGAGAAAGAGGAGAAAGGAAGGAAAAAGAAGAGGAAGAAGAAAACTCCTTGGCGAGCATTCGAGGCAAACGCCGCCCGTCGCGCTGTCGGCCGATGAAGACGGATGGCGGTTCTCCAGCAGAAAAGAGAGACGGACAACTCTACGAGGATTCTGAATCGTTTGGCCAAGCTGAGATGGAAGACTCAAAGGGGAAAGAAGAACTCAGCTAGAAAGAGAGATAGAAAGAGAAAGGGGATAGGGAGGGGAACTCTGAGAACATGCCCCTTATTCCCTCCTTCAGGCTACGCTCTCAAATTAACAGCATACCAATCTCTAGCACTTTCTTATAAGGTCTAACAATTCGGACAACATTTCTCTAGAATTCTTCTTTCTTAACTTTAATCTTTTGTCTTTTTCACCAATCTCGTTCTTTTCTGATTTTTATCGCTGATTTGTTTTTTGTTTGTTTCTAATATTAACATATTTAGATTAAAATAATCAACTTTTCAAAATTTCCGTTCAGATTCTTCTTAATTTTTGTGAAATAACTGCGATTCTTTATTAACTATTAACAAACTCATTGTATATCATCAAGATCTAAAGACATTTTTTGCAACTAGAAATACGACTAATGAGCAATCCCAAATTCCTCTGGATGAAAGGACTATCTGTCTGTCTATAAAGAGTTCATCGAAATAGGACTAATTTGTTAAAAACAATCTTATTATCAAAGAGCTCAGTTATCATTGGGTCTTTTCTAGCAATAGACGTTGTAGAGAAACGTCTGAAGCGCGCAAAATCACACGACACCCAGTTAACGAAGTTAATTATAATGTCTGTTCAAATCGAAGAATGTAAACGTATTGCCAAAGCTTTCCTGGAACGTACTGCATATTTGTATCTAAATATATTCCATTGCGTAAAATTTATTTCAAGAAAATTCTTGTTACGGATAATTTTAGTATAAAAATTTTTACATAAAATTGATATTCACAAATTTTGTAAATTAAAGTATAAAAAATATAATTATTTAATTCTTTCATTAACGATAGATAAACTTTGGTAACAAGTAACGTTATTATAAGCCTGGTCTTGGTGTCGAGGCATGTGGGATTAATTAAAGAGGCAGGCAGCGTTCCGTACTTGTACACACTTGTATGAGATTACACGTACGAGCAATACGCGCTTGTAAACGAACGGTGTCATAGCAACTCTGTGAACGCGATCCTCCACACACCTAGTATCACTCGAATATCAGGGAGTGTTTCCGAACTTAAGCACTTACGGATTTTGTCTACGATTAATTATAGAAAAACGGAAACGTTAACAAAAACTATTCTCCATTAAAATTAATATGATGATAATATTCATATGCGCGATGGCCATTATGCAATATAGTCATGTTATAATTAATTTCATTTAACATTATTGTGTAACTAACAAATAAAAATATTATCGTAAGAAAAGCTATGAAATTAAAAACTGAATTCGATATCGAACAAGATAYTATTATTATTAAATCTCCTTGTACCTAATTAAATAACATTTGTACCAAGAGAAATTTCATCTTGTAACAACATGTATTCGCATAAATGTAGTCATCGACTTTCGATCGAGTAGTTTAATCGCACATTATAGACAAGCAACGAGTCAGAGTCAATCCAGATCATTGGCTTTGCCATCTCGAATGATCAAGTATTTTGCAAAGTTTCAAGTCAAGGAATCAGTGTGTGTATGTACGTATATGTATGTGGATCGGAAGGGTTCAAGCGACTAAATACATTTGTCAAAGTCACGTTTAAAGCCAGTATAGGTTAGCGTCTTTTACATAAAGTCTCGATCTAATTACCGACCTTAGCTCTACGATCGTACGAGAGACACAACGAAAGCAGTCGATCAAGTGGTCGCTGAGCAAAAACCTTTTAGCGATCGTAGTAAATCTTTTGGTGGAACGATCGATCACCGAAGCCACGAGGAGAGACAAGGCCGTACAGCGAGGATAAGTTAATAGTCACGGAAATCCCTGCGAATTCGCTCTTATCTATACACCAATGATTAATGTTACGCGGTATCGTTAGCGCCAACAGGTGCTCGATTAACTCGAGCACGATCTTCATTGCGTTCGACGTGTTCAGCGCTTAACGAAGAGATCAACCCGAACGTATCGTAGTTATTCATCGATTTTCACCATATTTCTATGAGGAATCTAATACAGATACATGGGTAGACTTTTATTTCTAACGATTAATATCTTTAAATTATATAGAACAAGTAATACCTATCAATCTAGAACATCTAGTTTGATCTTATCGGTAATCACGATAGAGAAAAAATTCAGGTGTTTTCGTCATGAACAGCCAATAGGCATTTAATTAAAAAACCTTCCTTAAAATATCTGACCTTAAGGTGACCACGTAAAGTTTAGCTTAATTGGGCAGTGGCCAGTGGGTACGCCTTATTAGCGGATTACAACATCCGGCTAGCTGTTAATCTGAAAAGTCCTGCGTATATCCTGCGGCGGGACTGAAAGACCAGTCGAGAGGGAGTCCGAAGAGGTAGGTGGTAGAGAAGAAAAGAAGAAGAAGAAGGAAGAAAAGAAGGACGAGAAGGAGGAGGAGAAAGGGGGAGGGGAAGGGTGAAGGCTGAAGTGGAGAGGTAAAGCGGTAAGGTGGGTGAAGAGTGTTGCGGAGGAGAAGCGGAGCAACTAGCCTATAATAAGCCGTACGGTTGTGTATGTTCTGTTCTGTTCCGTTCCTTCATGCTGCGCCAGTGAAGGCAGACCCATAAATCTTTCGGGCATACTCCAGGGGACATTTGATCCTTGCGTAACCCAACGCCGTTAATTTATTGCCCCGCGTTTAAAGTCACCTCCGTCCGCGCGAGTGCACCGACATAGCGGCAGCAGCTTCTCAACGTAAAACTGAGAAAACCGGATCAGCTTTTCTTCTTATCGACTGTCTTAACAAAGATTAGGTACCACTGATCGTCTCTTACCGATCATTTCTTGTTTATCTTGCTATCGTTAGTAATCATAATTCTGGAAACCTTCTAGAGCCACTTAAATACAATCCAAAAGTATGATAAAATGTCTTTTTTTTTTCGTTTCTTTTTTTTTTCCAAGAAGAATAATACCTAGTTCTTATTTTTTGGAAACACGAAACTCAGGAAATACGTGCTTTTCTCATAAGAGGAAATCCTGAAGAAGCAAAACCTCAGACCTTACTAGAATGAGTGCGTGTGTCTTTCTTTACTAACTAATTCCACGTACACGCTTGGTACCAACGTTTCTTCGATTTCTCGTCTCGTTTCCGTCATATTTTACAAGAACCTATGCATCTTAATTTTTTGTCTTTTCCCTTGAACGAAAACGAGAAGTGGGAACATCTTGAATCTATCCCTAGAAGCGAATCACTCGTAATTGCGTTCTTTCCAAGTGTACCTACCTTGATAAAAAAAAAAAAGAAAAAAAAAGACAAGAAAAAAGAACAAGTCTAAGAGATCGAAGAAAACGAGGAACGCTGGGATGTTGTCATCGGATAGAGCCATTTAAAGATTAAACTTTTCCAAAGGGGTGGTATTTCGATGAAAGAGACACGTACGATTATTTTTCCAGGATTAGGGAACACGACATGAAAGTGATCTTAAGTGTTGCACCTGGAGAGTAGAGTGTAGGTACAAAGAGAAAGAGAGCCAAAGAAAGAAAAAGAGAGAGAAAGAAGGAATTTAACAGAGGATGCCGACAAGTAACCCCAAGAAAGGGGAACGTCAACCTGGCCGACACTCATACGAGGAACTTAGAACTAAGTCTCACCAAGAAAAAGAAAGAGGAAATCCTCGCATATCGGAGGATGCTCTCTCTTTTTTTATTCTCTTTTTTATCCCATTCTCTATTTCTCTCTCTTTCTCTTAAGAAGACCGCTGAACAGAGAAGACAAAGTCTGAAAGCCTCGAGGAGCTAAGTCGAGAGATAATGAACGGTTAAAATGGTTCAACCGACATCTACGCAACATCATGGTCCTCTTTCTTCATATCGAAAGCTTTATTTTTTTTTTCTTTTCCATATATTCCTCTACAGATTGGATCGAATATTTCGAATAACAAGAGATTTTTCAAATCATTCCTAATCCAACGCAATTTCTCTCTCCATTCCATTTTTTTCTTTTTTTAGTTTTTGAAAAACAAAAACTTTTAGGAAATTGGTATGCACGTCTTTATCTCTTTCTCTCTAATACTTATTCTGTTTAAAGAGAAGTCATGGCGGTGTAGCTCAAAAGCAAAAGCAGTCGGAACGTCTGTTAAGGCATTCATCATCGTCATTCGTCCCTTCGACCTTCTCCAAGCAGCAACTACATCCTCCTATCCCTCTTTCCTTCTCTCTCACTTTCTCTCTTTCTCTTTCTGTCTCTTTTTCTATCTTGCTTTATCTTTCCTTATTTCTATCCCTATCTTCTTCTCTCCATTTTCTCAACGCTCCTCCTTCTACACCTCCTTTTCGAGTCCATCCCTTTTTAAATATCTCACGAAGCCGCCATCATTACGGTAACCAATCATGAGAGCTTCTACAAGAGGCTGCCTCTCCGTCGAATTATAACTAAATACATTTTTTTTCGCTATTTTTTCATCTCTCTTTCTCTCTTTCTCTCTATCTCTTTCACCCCTTTTTTCTCACTTTCTATCTCTTTCTCGTCGGATGAGAATTAACCGATTCCCGCGATCCCGACTGCTTTACAAAGGTCAAATCCATCCGCCTGCCATATGGTTTCTCAGAAACTCGCATCGTACCGATATCTGGAGAACTTTCTGAATGGATATATTGTGTCCTCGCAAACGAATAAGATATTATTCATTTTTTTTTTTTTTCATATCGTTTTTATCGATATAAATTACGTTACATTGAATGAATGAAATGAATTATTATCACAGATAATTAGTTGGAATTATATAACGCGCTAATCGTTAACTTATCACCGCACAGTATGAAATTAATCTCAATTAGCGAAACTGTCATTACTTAACATCCATGTTTCATTTCCAAGGAGAAATGACGCGATTAATATTTCCTATCGCAATAGGTTAATTCAAAGAATCACGAAATGCTTTTAAACTCGCGTGTATGTGCATGGCTCATCAGTAAGATCGACTTCTCTTTAACTTTTCTAAACTCCATTAACGTTTAATCTAAAACTCTCGGAAAGTTCATTAACGTTTGATCCAAAGCTCATCGAAACTCTATTAGCTTTTAATCGAGAGATTCGTTTAAGAAGAAATTTTTACTCTATCGAATCGACCTTAGAGATTGAGAAAGGAAGAGAGAGAGAGAGAATTGGTCAATTAGAAAATATAATACGTTATAAATCAGTATTATAAATTATTATCTCGTGTATATGAATTTATGAGAAAACGTAAAACAAAAGATTAAAATGTATTTAATTGAATATTCTTTGAATGAACAATAATCTAAAAAATGCGATCTTTAAACTGATTTTATCTCTTCGTAGTTCACTTGTTCGTGCGAATCGATTAACAGAAGCTTAACACCTACGTAATCGTATAGCTACGTTGATTTGTAGGAGAAGAGGTGGGCACTATAAATCTCTCGGTGTACAAGGATCGCGATTATCTCGTGCATTAACCGTACTGTTCAAATCGATGCTTTCTTTACTTATCACTTCCGATCGTTTTATGAAAATATCTAATTTTTCTATTACCTAATATCTTATCTTATTAAATTTGTATATCGTCCCTTATTTTCCTTAACATATAAATATTTTAAATATTTAACAGTTAGCTGTGATATGACGAGTATACTCATCATGCAAAAAACCAGTTGCTATTTGTTTTTTAATCAGTTTGCTGTGGTAAAAAATATGTGCCTAATTTGTGTTGTAAAAATGATGCAATAACACAAAACATAGTATCTTTTTTTTTTCTTAACGAGTATACTCGTTAATCACTGGTTTGTCTAGTCGTAAATAAAAGATATGTCTAAAAATAATTGAAAAATATTAGTCATTCCTGACTCGTAGAAAGTAGTCTAGACGGTAGGTATCTAAGGTAAATAGAAAATAGTGTGAATAGTATCTGATTAAAAGCACGTTCCAGTGTAAAACGTTTTAACTGTGGAAAAATTAGGAAATTGTCGATTCTAGTGGCAAATCGCGAACAGATTTCTAATCGTAAATGTTCCGCGATCTTCGACGCTAACGGGCACCCACTTATTCACATGCTGCTCTTTTGTGGATACGCTTAACTATGCCAGAATTTCTTAACGTATGTATATAAGCAAAAGTCTTTTTCGTTAAAGGTGGCAGCGAATCTCGACGGTTTCAACGGCGCAAATGCCTGAGAGCACCTGCATCTATAAAATTGAATCATGCATTATTCATGGGACACGGTTTATAGCGCGCTATGCTCAGCTGCTATTTAGCAATGTATAAAGAAATAAAGAGCAACGGAGGAAAATCGAAATAGTTCACTTTTTATTTTCTATAAACGAATAATTATCTATTAGATTGGTCATTAAAAAACAAAAACAATCGATGCTTCTATTAAAGAAATTTTTTGTTATAACGGAGATACGAGAATTCAAGTTCAATGATAATTAATCGATTCAAATTTCACTCTCGTATTATTATTTCAGAAGTTATTTAACTAGAAGAAATTTGTCTTTACGGTAAATGAAGAAACCTCCATCGATCAAAGTTATGGCTTCTAAAAAAAAAAAGAGGAAAAAAATACTGGACCTATAAAACAGGTTTTACGTGCCGACATCTGTAGGGAGTTTGAGGGACCCAGTCCACTTTCTTCATCTCTTAGTGACTGTGAACAACCATCGTCATAAAACCGGAACGTTTATCGGCCAATCGTTTGCTGTTACCTGCCACTAGTTGTTTCCAAGCTTAACCGAGAGATGGTACAAGAAGACTATTCAAATCTCAGTCAATAACAGTGAGAAATTACGTAAAAATTATACAATCAATTAAAATATGAAAAAAATTTATATGGGATAAAATAAAATAAAATCTAATAAAATATAAACTATTACCTTGCAATAATCGTGAACAAGTTAACAAATACGATCGAACTCACAGGATTTCAACCGGAGAACTAACTTCGACGAAGAAGGATCAACGACTGACGAGAAAAATTCAGCATAGAAAAAGAAAAGTTTCCTAGGGTCATTTTCAAGGCTACATATTACGTAAATCTAGATCTGTTCAATTCAAGGATGATATTTTGAAAAGACTACAATAACTAAGAAACGGAGGGACTAAAGAAAAATAGGAAAATAAAAGCAAAGAAAAGATAGCCTGGAAATTGTGTAACACTCCCGGACACCCCACGGTTTAACCTCCCCCCCCTTTGTGTAACACCCCCTTTGATCAAACCTTTTCAACCTCAATTATACGATGAGTCGATTATATTTTATAAATTCCAGTCTGGAAATGACTTTTTTTATTCCCAAGTAAAATCACAGGAATATATCCTGAAGATATAAAATTATACTTAAAAATTTCCAATGAACGAACCAATTTCGAAATTCGATTTCACTTTGGTCTTAATACACGAAGAAGAAAAACAGAGAGAGTCAAAATATCGTGCGAGTTTACGGAAACACACGACGAATATTTAAACGTAGAAACGAATAATACGTAGCAATATCGTGGCTAATTAAAATGCGACACAGGAAATAACGAAAACAGGAGAGTGGTGTTAATGGGAAACGATTAATTATCGAGTAGTAGTGGATACGTATATGCACATAGGACTACAAGCTAATTATTCCAGAGGCTCGTGCTCATTTTTATCGCAGTACAATAATTTAAATTAATTAAGTAGTTCCTTTTTTTTACGTGGTTTTATTTTTTCAAAATACTTTTAAAGCGTATGTAGGTTACAGTCGAAAGCGTAGATCGGAGAACCGGACAATAATGACTCGTCGTCGTTGTCTTCGTCGTAGTTGCCAAGCAATAAGATAACTTTTATGGGGGTCAGGTCCGCAGATGGTGAAACCACCGGGCTAAAAGGTCGAAGCAATAAATAACTCGGTTGTTAGCTAGTATCTACCTAAGAAATACGGTATAGAGTCGTATACGTCTATCCAGAGTCACAGCTCGTACAAATCTGGATCTAGTTTTATGCTTATTGTATAAATTTGAAAAGAAACGAGCAGCAGGAAGTAAGGTCTGAGAAAGTTTCTATAAAAGTCCCGATTACGACGAAAGACACAAGTCTATTTTCAAGAAACGTGTAATGTAGAACATAGTTAGATCATGCACTGATATCACAGGAATTTTTAGAAAAAACGGAATATTTTGTCCGTGGGAAGATTTCGCAAGATAGTCATGTATGAAGTAAAAATAAAAGGTTAACTTGCTTACCGAACTGACTCCGCATCCAAGGATAAAGAGGACTGGGTAGGTTCGCGCTGGCGGCTCCCTGAGGGGCGGGTTGTTGTTGCTGGCCTAGCGGCGAAGCTACTACCCCCTGATGAGGCTGCGTTTGAGGCTGCTGCTGAGGATGCATGCCAGGTTGAGGCTGTTGCGTCGTACCCTGAGCCTGTTGCTGTTGTTGTTGCTGATACATCATGTGCTGTTGTTGCGCCTGTAGATGGTGTTGGGACTGTTGCTGTTGATGAGTCTGTTGTGCCTGTTGGGCCTGCATGTGAGGGTGTTGGGTGTGCATTTGATGGTGCATTTGAGTCTCGACGGCAAGCGGCGGACTGTCCGGGCCATCGAGAACGCTTCCTTGATGATCGACGGCAGCTGCTTGGAGTTTGCAGCTCGCATAGACGATCGGCGTGGAAGGATGACCGTTCGGCGTAGGTGTGTGACCCATGTGAGCCATCCCCGTGGTCGGTGAGCCCGACCTGTAGCTCGCCATACCGTCCATTCCAGCGTGCTCTTGTGAATGTTGATAGTAGGCCGCGTTTCGCATGTCGATCCGATTGTATGGCGGAAACCTCGGATATGGCATGTCCTGCTGTCCACCGGCACCACCGGCACTCCCACCTGCCCCATAATGGTGTGCGGACACCGCCTGTCTGAGCAAACTCGGATCGCATGGATCGCCAGGCTGCTGCGATTGTTGCTGTACCGATTGCGTTTGCTGAGGCACCTGTACCGCGGCACCGTAGTGCTGCTGATGCTGATGCGGGTGTTCCACCCCGCCATTTCGCAGGTCCGGGATGTACGAATTCGCGAAATACGAACTCATGCTATACTACTACTGTCCCGCCTCTCCCACCTGCCGATATCACCACCACCCTCTCCACCCTCTTAATCTCTGTCTCTCTTTTATTTTGTTTTCTTACTTTTCCTAGACTCCTTCTCACAAACTGTCCTTCCTCAATCTTCTCTTCTGTTTTTTTTTTTTTCACTTTTTTTGTATCTTTTCTTTTCCTCCTCTTCTATTACCCCCTATATAACTAAACTTTTTGTACTCTCCGTACGCACACACTGGCACACGTCTTTACATGGATGTATACATATACATTTACATATATTATATATTTATCACCTCTAACCGTGTATCTTCGTAATCCTTGTCCTCGCTCTCGCACTCTCTCTCACCCTCTCTCTCTCTCGCTCTCTCGCTCGCACGCTCTCACTCTCTCGTATTATTTCGCTTCTTCTATTCACACACACATAAATCTGACACGCGCGCACCCTCTTCTCGTAGTATCACACCACCATCACCTCTGATCACTGGTACATATTATTTGATTTTTATCACACTTGTCTCACCACCGAAGAAAGAAAAATCGGAAACTGGAGCAACGATGGGAGGGAACGTTAATATCGAGACGCGAAAAGGGGAGAAGAGTTGTCGCGCACACGAGGGAAGGGGAGGCTTGTCAGAGTCCTTCGTCTTCCCCGATATGATTCCTTCGTTTACTGCACCAAGCTGCTCCGGATGTGTTTCGATCCTCTGCCCACCCTATTGACGAAATTACGCCGCACCTGGAACAAAAACAGAAAATGGTCTCGATTAAATATTTCTCTTAAACTATCAAAATCTATTATTATCTCTTAAATAAATTCTTAATTGGATCAGATAAATTCGAATATAATTAAAATATTATACAGAGGATGTAGAAAGAATTCGTACACCGATTAATTTTCGTATATGAAATGAATAGGAAGAAAAGATTGGAACTCTTGCACTGTATGGGACACTGCACTGTATGGAGGAAAAAAATGTATATCATTTTACTTAAACATATATTTCAATTGTTTCAATTATTAAATTTATTTAATTTATATAATATAAACACTAAGCTTTATCATACTCCATGATTGTAATTTAACGAACACGTATACGAATTGGATCATTTTCAAATCCATTCTGAAGATCTGTACAGTGAGTCGTGAACCGTGAAATTATTTAAAATGAATGTCCCCAGTCGAGTCATGCCTCGATCCAACTTGAAAATGCACGAAGTTAAGTGTCTCTTGACGATAGACTCGCACTTTGCCGATCTTTATCCGACGAACCGAGTTAACTGAGTAAAGTCGAGCTCTGAGTGACAGAAAGCGACGTGAACACGTGCTCGTCACGGTAACGGCCATCGCCCAGACGCCGAACTTGTTACGACCTTCTCTATGTGGGCGGGCTAAACGATCGTTAAATTTGGAAAAATTCTCTTCCCTTGGCCAACGTTTCTACTGAATTCTTTCGGAAGCCCTTTCTTCTTATTCTTCTATTCTCCTTTTTCTTTTGTCCACTGTTTTCTTATTCTTAAAAGGGTTACAGTAGCCTGTTGTTTGAAAACCACAATTTATTTCACATTTATTTTGTCAGAAATTTTTGTTTATTTTGATATGGTTTAATAAAAACTATTGTAAAGCTGATTTATTTGGATGTTTTCTTCTGTTATTGTTGAAAATTATATGTTTATTGTTATAAGTAATAAAAAATGCAACTTTGTTTAATACACATTTATTAAAGATATATTAAGCAAAGAAAAAATACGATTAAGGATAATATATAAAAATAAAAAAGAATTTTTTATTATTTTTTTTTAATTACGGATTTTGTTGTAAATAATTTGTAGATATTATCAATCGTCGGTTTCTTATCGATCGAACAAGAAAACTAACAGAAGAAACAAACCGATCTATCGATCTAGAACCGAGATCTTCCATACCGACTGATCGTCATCTTTTCTGTTTATGTATATTGACATCGTCAAGATGTATCTTGAAAAAATCGAACTACCAACACAAACAAAAACGCTTTTTATCATTTACAATAAATAAGTAAATCCATATCTCTTAAAAAATACAATTTAAATAAAATAAAAATATTTGTTTCTCTTGAAAAAAAAAAGTAATCTCAACTGCAATACCTACATCCACGTATCAACATCCTATCTATCTATAAAGTCCATATATCTACAATGTATAATTAAAAGAACGAATGAAAATAGAAAGCATCGAAACGCCCTTTCATCGTCCGTTTTCCCTCTCGATTCGTACCAGCAAGATAAAAAATAAAAAAATAAATGAAAAAAAAAATCAAAAGAGAGAATGAAAAGAGAAAAAGAGAACAAATAAAAAATAAATAAAATAAACGAAGAGGAAGATCGGTAGCTGGCGATAACGTACGATTATATAGAAATTACACGTGGATCGTTTCTCTCGGGGCGAGAGAAAGAAAAAGCGTCCGAACCGATCGAATATCGGAGAGGCGAATAGAATATAGGAGAATAGTAGTTGGGAGTGCGTGGGACTGGTGTATACAGATATACAGACAAACGTATGGTTGTATATATGCGTATATGTGAGTGCGTCGGACGGCAATACATAGAAGAGAGGCATTTGAGCCGAGCACGAGCCGGCAGGTGGGGGTCCTCGTCGTAAAAGGTGGAGGAGGGTGAAGGGGCTGAAGGGGTAAACGTGGACGAGGGTGGGGCCCTTGGGAGTTTGTTGTACACGAGAACGGGGCTTGGGTCGGACGCGGGACGATCGCGATTAACATTCCGGCCGCTAGCTCGCTGTTCGCGCGGCGCTTTCATTAATTCCAGCGTATTGATTCCCTGGATTGATGAATGGCCGCCGATAGCGATTCCATGCGCGCCGTATACCTCTTCCACCCTTTCCTCCTGTATAAATTCAACCTCTCTCCCAGGATTTGAACTCAATTCCCGCTCTGCTATAGGATCGCTTTGTACTCTTTCTCCTTCGAATATCCGTTTTCGTTTTCTTCCCCTTTTTTCGTCCTTTTACTGAACGAATATCACTAATCGTTTTTCTAATAACCTCCTTCTCTCGATCGGCACTCTTTCAACGAGGAATTTATCACTCTACTACTTCGAGTTTCGAATCTCTCTTATTTTTTATTTCTTTTTTTCCAAGAGAAAGGGATAATAGGTTACGTATGAATAATAATAGCGACTACTAAGGAGAGGATTGAGTTCCATTTTCTTTTATCTTTTCTTTTAGGGTCAGTCTTAAAGGGACAATTGTTTTTTTTACAAATTATCTGTTGCAGAGAGAACATTTGTATTATTATTAGTTAAGAATATGTCAGTACTTTTCATAGAAATAATGGACAAGAGTAAACTTGTTGAAATCTATTTTGTAGGGATTACAAATGAAATAACTTTGCTTATCTCTATCATTCTCTATCGCCATTAAATTTGGACTTTGTTTAGTAGTGACACCCTTCGGTATAATCATAAAGCAAGTAATCGTCAAATGTCTAAGGAGTTCAAAGTTCTCCCCGTAGATGGCGATCGCGATAGGTCAGAAGCAATGGAAAAAACGGGGTGGAGCGTGTCTGACAGCTGGGTGGGTTCGAGGCCAAGGTGATTGAAAACAGGGTGGAGCGTCACGTGACGCCATAGTCGAGTATGACGTCAGAAAGCTATGATGGCCTCTATTTAACAAAATGGCTCCTACAATCCCTTTGTCCTCAGCCACGATTTTCAACACGATAACGTGTTATCAAACATTAGGCGAGTAATCAAATTGACATTTGCTAATCCTATTAAATCGTTCAACACGAAATTATCGATGATACAAATGAGTACGAGAAAGGTACGAGATAAAGTCAATTATTATTCTTGATACTGCGTCTCAATGAATGCAAGAAAAATAAAAATTAATTAATTAATGACTATTAATTYATAATAAAATTCACATTACAAATTCAAATAATTGATATATTATCAAAGATATTCATTTTAATACTAGATTCTAAATCATTGTTAAAAAATTTCAATTAAAATTTAAATAAATTAAAAATTAAAGGAAAAAAAGGTCTTCGTATTCCATATTATTACAGAGATATTAATTTTTTTACGCAAATTGATGTAGACATCGCCGTTGACGTTTAATCGTGAATCAGCGTTGGTTAATAAAACAAGTTTAAAGAAGAATTTGATTTATGTGAAATTCCAATGAAAAGCACGCGGCCTGATAGTTATTGGATAGTTTATTATATGTATATGTATAGAGGAAAAATAACAGGTGTTTAGATGTAACACCTATGCGAAAAAATTGCATATAGATATACCGTTGTAAAGACGAACATAAATGAAACAAGCGGATTAAAATGAACGGCGGAACGTCGCGGACAGCTGGTCTCCTAAAGATTAGAGAGCCATAAATGACACTTGGATTTGACAGTTATGGGTTGCGGGAGCTCGTGCCGAGAGCCGTTTGCCACGCCGTAAAACAGTCGTAAAGCAACGGGCGCCATAAAGCGAATACATCCGAAGGAGAAGCAGAAGGAAGAAGAAGGAAGAAGAAGAAGAAGAAGAAGAACTACCACCTACATGGTGGCAAAACGAGCATTGGCTAAAAAGTTACGAGTCCTCGACCTTGCATCGTGCGCTCTACCCGACGGACCGTTTAACATTTATGCAGCTCTCTCTTTCTCGACTCTTCCGCGTTCAAAGCGACTCGACTGACTACTCTCTACCGTTTTACATTTTCTTTTATCTTTTTAAATCATCCTT
Organism: Polistes dominula; assembly: GCF_001465965.1. Next base: position 428,510 of record NW_015148971.1, read on the forward strand.
GTCTTTCTTTCTTTTCGTTTCTTCTTTTTAGTGACCATAAACTTAGGTTAAGTGTCTTGGCTTAAAGGGTCCCTTTAAGAAATATACTCCTTCCGTATAACGTTGAATAAAATTTAAGAGGAACATGAAAAATGTGATGATTCACAACAAAGGTGTTGAAAAGATCAAAGTAACATTATAGCCTATTTTATTATATAATTGGATTAATTGCGTGAGTAAATATAACGCAAATATAAATGTTAATTTATAACGATAAACATCGTGCGATGACAATTTTAATATCAGATGTTAAATAAAAGATAAATTCGTGATGTCGTATCAAAAATGACTCTATTAATATCGTTTCGAATAATCGCGGTTATTCGAGAGAATCGTTAAAAATGATTTCAAATGTGAGAAATGAATTATTCCGGAGTAGTTGTAGCGTGCATTACGTACGGTCAGTCGAATGATATTCGACTGTAGCTATAGAATTTTGTTGCACTTTATCATTTTTCACTTCCTAATAGCAGGTTTTACGTGGTTCCCCAGTGTCGTATTATTTATCATCATACTTTGCCATTATTTTTAGACTCTCGGTCCAATAATTACGATTTATTATCTCTGACAGTCTTCAATAACATAACGTTTATTTTTGTTATTTTATTTTATTTTTTTATTGTATATACCTATTGTTATCAGTTATCGGCAAATATGAATTATTAATAACGAACGATTTATAAATTGGTTGAGATGAACGATATACCGTTGACCACCACGCATAAGACGTTACACGAAGACTAATTGCAGACTCTCAGAAGATATTACAGACTAATTATACTTTTATTACCGGCCATTAAAGATAAGCAGAGAGAAAAATACGAGCAAGGCTATCATCGGTCCGTGCATATAAACATATATTGTTAAGCATTTCGATTCTATTCTCTTTTACTCCGATCTCTTAGTCTGATTTCATTGGAAAAAAAATAATTAGTCGTAATAATTAAGTAAGTACTCGACTGAAAGATCCAAGCACCCTTCTGTATATTTAATCCATTCAATTAGATACCTGCATACGGCGAAATAATTATTTAGAGAGAAAAAAAGGAGTGTTTATTCATGCAAATGTTGATTGAAATAAAAGGTATGATCTTTCAAAGAAAAAAAAAGATATAAGAAAAAATAAAACGATTTAATCGTTGAACGAAAAATTAATTATCCGTTGATTAATATCATTTTAAAAATTAATAAGAAACGAGAGTTTTTCAGTTTTACAGATAAACAGTTGTCTTTTTTTATGATCACACAGCTTGCACGAAGAGAGAATCCCGTTAAATTCGATATAAGCGATCCAGCTGGCAGAAGGTCGATCGAACGTTAAAAGGGGTTGTCCGCTATCAAAATTCCCAAGCATGCTAGGTAGGATCGAGAGGAATGGGAGGTTGTAGCATCCTGGAGTCATCGTATTCGATCTTCGTTGTTGTCGTAATGCTCGTCTCCGCGTACGTAGCGGTAAACACGACCCACACGCGTGCTGAGTGCAAGAGAGTGAGCGAGCAGCTGAACGATCAGCCAAATGCTAACATGCATATGCGATTAGCATAATCGAGTCGGCCTGCAGGAAACCAGTTTGCAAGGCCGCTCAAAAGCCGGCCGCCAATGGCTCATGTTTCTCTCTCTCTCTCTTTACTCTCTTGAACCCTCGTCTAGTTCTCTCTCTCTCTCTCTCTTGCGCTCACAAGTAGCACGCATGGTGCATCCGTAATTTCATTTCCCCTCTACCGAAACAGTCAGCTGAGTTGTCCCGCGAGAATATCTCTTCCAGCACCACGTGATCCTACCATCGAATTACGAAATCCTTAAGAAATTGAATTCGAATGAAAATCGGTTTGGATAGGCAAGTAAATGGGTAGATAAATAGATAGGTAAGTATATGATATGACGACGTGACTATACTTATTCGGTATCTTTCCTTCTCTTCTATCAACCGGTTGTACTATATTATAAGGTTCTTGATTGAAGAGTTGAAAGGTAATGCAAAAGATAGGTAAGGAGATTCACCGTGCGAACGATTCACCACCTTGAAGAAAATGTGCTTTATGCTTCTTTTAAGCTTACTTATCAACTTTCTAATCCATTTATTTATTTCAATTTCATAAAAAAATATTTACGAGAGAACATTGAATCGAAGAAGAAAAAGAAGATGATATTAATTGTATAATTATAATTTTTTAATGATTTGAAAACTTGGAAACATCTTTCTTTATCGTATCCACTCATTATACTTGAAAAGTGATTTTTCCGAGCTCGTTTAAAGTATTTTAAACTATTCGAAATAACATTGTCGACAACAACAACGTAGATATTTTGGGAACGAGTTTAATTCGAACGAGCCCTCGCGTTCCACGCCGCGAACGAAATCTTTCATCAAATTTAATCGCGTCCGCGATAAATCCGGATTGAAATGACAATGTACGTCCGTGGAAAATAAATACATAGACGTATGTATATATGTACTTGTGTATCTATAGTTTATATCTATATACCGTAACATATATAGATTTAAGTGGAGGATGGTTCACATAAAGTGTTACCAACTGTTTTCATCAAAAACCATAGAGATGTTAGATAACTTCAAATTACATTTTTCTACATTAATATAGAAAATCTGTTAATGTAAAAGAGATAAATACAGTTTATGTTGTAAAAAATATGTAATTTTTTGCATAGGTCATCCATCTTTTAATAACACGAAATGTGACGATTTACACTATACTGTACATAGAACTTGATACATTGGTTATTTGTGAGAACAGTAACATCGGATAGTCCATCTAAACCCTCTTCAACCCCTACGTTCTACCTTTCTTTAAATAGAAATGCTCTGTTCCCAGAGGTCCAGTAGTCGGACCGTGTATCTCCGTTTATTAAATATTCTGCAGTGTACACAGGTACGAACATGCGCCATTTTCTCCATATTTGGAGGACGTTTTTTTTTCGTTTTTTTTTTCGTAGTCGTTAAAGTAATCAACGTCGTCGTAACTTTCAACACTTTCTGCAAATAGAGTTAATTGGAACGAAACTTTTGCCATTTTATCCTATTTTTTTAAATATGATTTTATTATTATTTTTTTTTTTTTTGATATATATTTTGATCATATAATTCAAGATATAATTTGATATAATTTATCACATGTAACTATGAAACTATAAAAGATAATAGAGAAGAGACAAATGAATGAAATAATTATTTATTCATAACAAATTTGAAGTTTTCCAAACATCTTTTATATATTATTCAACTTGCAGTACTCAAACGAAAGCGAGTAACATAATGTACGCTCGTACGGCGCCAAAATAGCCATGAGAAAGGTAATAGAATCGGTTTGTTCCACCTTCTACCGTGTTTCTCAGTTAATTCCATTACGACAAACCGGTTTATACGCGCTTACCATGGAAGGATGAACGGTAATATATCAATTGCGCGGTCTTACCAATTTATTTGGTAATAAATCGAGAAAAACGCGAAACGATCTCCGTGTCTCGAGCAACGACTTACAATTCAGTGATATTTATGCATAGATCTTGCATTTACTTGTTTTGGTGTGCGACTAAACTGATCAGTAGGTGTTAAGTAGAATAATAACTACTGTAGCTAGTACTTATCGAAACGAAAGATTCAACGCTAACAGGATTTCATTGACTTTTCTTAATAATTTTTATGTACATATCGTAGGTAAATCGTTAAAAGAATTTATAATTTATCTGATAATAAATTTCAGTAAACATATGACTAAGTTAAATAAAGTATAAGAATTATTTTACATCGTTATAAAATATTTACAACATTTTAATGTTATACAAATAAAATAGTACATTAAAGTGAAGAATACAGAAGCAAAACAAGTGATTGTCATCTTGAATTAAAAAATGAATTGAATATGAGAGAAGATTTATTATTTGTATTTAGAAATAAACGACTAACATAGATTTTTTCTAAACAAGTCGTAAATTATGCAACTTTCAGTTTCTACACGACCACTTTTGCTTCTGTGCCCTTTACAAATCCTATTGATCTAGTTAGGCACCTGAGTAGTTTTACAAATTTATGCCTTTACAACTATCGAATAAAGGAAAACAAGAAAGGAAGGCAACGAATAAAATGAAGGAAACGATAAATAAAAAAGGATAAGATTCAAAGGATGCACCGTCCAAATAAATAAGTTGCGCTCTTTTTACGTGAGCCGTTCTCTGCGGGGAGTCAAACACCTTCGGAGACTACTGGAATCGAATTTTCACCTGCGCTCTTGTTCTATCCAAAACGAGAGCATAAAGGGGTCGAAGAGGGCAGAAAAGATGATGGCTCGTCAAAACTTTCGCAGTTTCTTAAGATTTATCCCGATCAACCTAAACTTTCACATTTTTTCGTGAAAAGTTTCTTATGCCTGTTTGCTTGTCTGCCTACCGTCCTGCACGCCTGTCCATCTTTTCGATAAGCTTTGAAGGAAAGAAAAAATATACAAATATCCTAAATTTTTTCTTTCTCATAGAATAAAAATCATTTCTAAGGTTTTATTATTAACCTTAAGGACCATACAAAGATCCTTGGTCCAGTTAGAATATCTTTAGAAAATATTACGTGATTCTAGAACACGCTTTGAGAAATTTGACAATAGAATTTGTTGTCCTCTGGCGAAGGCAAAACGAACGGAGATTTATGTATTCGATTTGAAAAGGAACGTCAAAATAAAAATTATTCTCAAGGAAATATCTTTCAGCTATTTCCTGTTTGTTCCAAACGAAAAATTGTTTTCTATGTCTATACATGGATATGTAGAAAAAGAATCACAAACATGTTATTAATATTATCGACGCATAAAGATCACGAAAGAATGGGTTGGCCGAGTGTTACGAGTACAAAATGGTTTCCCGGTGCTTTAAAGTGGGTAATTAGGATTCATGATGCACGCTAGGTACTTTCCGGAGGGACAACACGAGAATAGGTGAGCTTGGATATTTCATAATTTACGTGTGTGTGAGAGAGAATCAAGGTAGAGATTATATGGGGTACGAGCACAGGGGAACCCTTCGTAACTCGCATGTTTAAACTTTATATGCCATGACGTAATAAAGGATTCTACACGTTTGTTTTTTTCTATCGACAAATGTTAACAAGATGCTAATAGAAAAAAATATTGATAATAAAAAATAAAATTAAAATAACGAATAGAATAAGAATAAAACATTAGCATTGAATATAATATAATAGTTTGTTTGTTTTAAATATTTTAAAATCGTTAAAACGAAGCAGGTCGAATGTCAAGTGAGTTCTACAATACTAAACGAGTAGAAGGTGATCCTTTTGAAATTATAAGGCGTTGTATGGTATAGGAACATATAAAGAATAAAGACACCCACTATAAGGTCAAAAAGTTTTGACGGGAACCTATAAATTAAATAGGAGGCACGCTCGTGTTCGTGCTCGGAGAAGTAGAAAGAACTCACCCCTTATGAGGAGTTTCGTTCACCGTATGTCCCTCCCTTTCGCGAGTAAAGTCAGTCCGTATACGATGCTTCAAAAATTTAAACATCAAGCCAAACCTTGGCTCGCCCTATCCGTTAAACTTTCGATACAGCTAGGTAATTGCCTTCGGATAATTTATGCACGAAGCAACGGCGTATAACGGCAGTAACATCCGGTCAAAGCAACGTTCTTCGATTCACGCGTGAACCGGTTAGAATATCATTTTTTTTAATGCCTTGGTTTTAGTACGATAACAATATTTATCATAGTATAGAATTTTTTCATAACAATTTTCTAATAATTAAATAGCGCATAATATTAACATAATGTTTTTTTAAATATGACGTATGTACCTACATGAATTAACTTTTCATCGTTCATCATTATTCCCTAATTTATTACTTTTTTAGAACAAAACTCTTTTATCTTGCTAAAATATAGTATTTATCTAATATTAAATATTTCGTTACACCTGTCATCAACGAGGCTTACATTAATATTATCTATCATCCCATCTAAAAGATAAGTTATTTCAATCATTTATTATGAACTAGTAGAAGCTAGATAATGGTTGAGATTGTGTGTGAGCGTGATTATACTAGTTTTAATCATAGGAATTAGACTGGCGCCTAAGCTAAAATTAATCTATTGTATGACACTCCTAATGAATAATGATTGTGCCTACGTCTATACCAGCTAAATCACAGCCTTCAGGTGTAAGAAGAATAATGACGGCAAATAATGACACCGAATGAACTACAGAAGACTGTATATAGTATTTGGCATCTGGAACAAAATTAATTTTGAAATATATTTAGAATAATAGCCAATCGTTTAACATTCGTAATAATTAATAATAAATAAATTATGTTAATTAATAAAAACTAGAGTAAAAGAAAAATTTAAGAATATACTTTAAATATTTATGTAAACAATTTTAAAATAAACAAACTGATAAAATGAAGGTAATACCTAATTAAAGAAGGAAAAAAAAACAGAGATAAAAATATTATAGTAGGATAAAAACGAGTTGATGCAAATTTCTCGTAATATTCACTATAAAGACTTACATGCGTAGATATAAAGTTGCGTTGTGTTAGCAGAGAAGATATCGTGTCACGATAATCATGGAAATATTCATTGCGAGGGGAACGTTTAGCCTTAAAGCGTGTTTATCGAACGTACTCGCTCACACGTGTTTTCTGCGTTCTATGCGTCGCGATAAAAAGCTTTCGAGTAAATATTATACAGTTTAGAAAATGTGCGATCGCCTTATCTTCCTTCGTACATATACACTTAGTTGTACTAAATACGAAAGCGATGGTAACAACAAGCGTAAGAACAAAAATTAGGTTACATGTTACAAGAAAAAAGAAAAGAAAAAAATCAAAAGGAAAAGGGGAGAAATTTTATTCTAAAAAAAAAAAAAAATTACCTGCACATCCTTGATAAAATGATCGTACAATACTTGGAAAATAAAAGTCATTTATTCCATTTAATGATTTGATTGCATTACGGAARATAAATAAATTTTTTCACTATTATTTTATCCAATTATTCGAAGTTAATATTAAATATTTGAACATCTTAATCCCAAGAAAACCAACAACCATAATACGATACGAGAAAAAATCCCGGATGAATGAGAAGAAAAATAGAAAGTGGAGGGGATAAGAAGAAGAAGGAGGGGAAAGTGCAAACGGCTGAAAGAGCAGCGGTAGAAAGGAAGATAGAAGGGTAGGAGAAAGAGTAAGAGGGAGAAAGGGAAAAGTAGGTGGGGTTGTAGGGTAGAGGGTGAAACGTAGGATCGGTGGGTTTAGGAAGGGTAAAGGAGAAAGAGAGAGAAAGATAGAGTGAGAAGGGGGACAACGGTATTGGATGGCACGAAGGACAGGAGGTAAAGCACGGTAGGGGTAGTTTGACAACTTGACAAGAACACAAAGGCCGCGCGGTTCTCCGAGGCAGGCGAAGGGAGATAGGTAGGTAGGTAAAAGGGAAGAAGAGAAGAGAAGAGAGAAGGTGGGGAGAGAGGGGAGGATTGGAGGCGTCGCGACGCTCACCGTCCGACGGAGGGTTAGCAGATAGGGTGGAACGGGCAAGTCTGGCAGATTCAACGCCGTGAACAAAAGGGTCGATCCTCTTCCTCTTCCTCTTCTTTCTCCTCCTCATCCCAATGGGTTCCCCCCTGTCACCCCCACCCTTCGCTACTTCGCCAAGTTTCCAAACGATATCGCCTATATTGGCTCTCGCATTAATCCGTGCGCGTGGGTGTAGTTGGTATACTCGTGGTGGAAGTCGAACACCGTTCGTCCAATAGATACGACCGGAGCCTAATATCGAGAGTTCCAGGAAAGAGGGAGGGAGGGGGGTAGAGAGAGAGAGAGAGAGAGAGAGAGAAGAGTCCTGTGCTTAATTAAATCGCAAGACCGTCGAGAGATAACGAACGACGACAACAACGAGGATGCTTTGGAAAATCTCAAAGCTTGACTTTTCTTCCTATCTATCGCATCGTGGCTGTTGGTATCAGAGAGAAAAAGAAGAAAGCTTTGAAAGAGGATAGAGAGACAGTAGAAAAGTTTGATCGATTAGCTGTCGATACGTACCATTCCCTTGCACTCGCTACGCTGACATTTTGTCGCGTTCGTTCGAACGACAACACGAAATCGTGCTGATGTTTTCCGGAGGTATCGAACTCGCGTTATTTCATGTCGTGAGAATATTTAAAAATCGTATTTCTTTTATATTATATATTGAACAAAAGTATCGGTTTCATGATTTAATGTAATTATTTGATATTGTTTTTTTTTTCTTTTTCTATGGGTAGATATTGTATGAAAAGTCTAAAAGATTTTCAAACGCAAATGTTAATTAAAATCTCATTTTTTGAAAGCTTTTTACGTCGCATAAATTCAATAGATATTCTTTATTATATTTGCAAATAAGAAGGATGATTGTGCATCAAAATCTCCTAGGGCAGGTATATACGTTCAAAGAAGAATTTTAATTGATACTGACTTTATGGCAAAAGTTTTTAGAAAGTACTCTGACATAGTTCAGAAGTTAATCGTTTTTAATTAAATTTTGGCCCTGGCTGAGATAACGAATTTCTCGCTTCTCTAAGTCGACGTACAAGGTGTTAACGTATGCGCGTTAATAACTCAACGATATTATGCGTTGATACAAACCACCATGATTGTATGTATCCACAATATATATTTAAAAAGAAAAATAATATTCAACATGTTTCAGTCGTCAGAAAAAGAAAAATATTCGAAAAAAATGATAGTAATGTTTGAAATACGTCGTGAAAAGCGATACCCTTTCTTATCCCAAAAAAGGGCGGGAGAGAAGCCGATATGCTTGCGTTGTACTCATGAAAGTTCTGAAAATTGTCTACAATGGCCGAAGGGGTAGGTATATACGACGTGTCGATAACCGTTCATACAGTAATAAATAATTCTGCTAACCGCGATCTATAAGGTGGTTGCCGCACGAACTTCCATTCATGTTGTTCATGGATATACGTTCTCTCCCTCTTTCCTTCTTTCCCCTTCTCTTTTTCTCTCATGATACACATGCCTATTCCTTTATGGTATATTCGAACGCGCTAGCATGATTTATCGTTGTCGAAGTTACGCATTTGGTGTCATTAGAAGGATCGTTCGTAACTTTCCGAAAACGTCTATTATAGCCTTTTCGAATTTACCGCGTGTGCCAGGATCTTTTCACTAGCGCAGTTAAATCACTGCAAACTGTATTTTTATTTTGACACGTGTGAAGTTCATTTTGGTACGTGGTATGATCATAATGAAATAAGTTAAATATCTACAACGTATTGCTTAACCAAAGAAAACGAATAGGCAAAACTGCGAGACAATCTTTTTTAACAGGATCTTATTACGTTGTTGCACGTATGAAAGTAATAACATGAGAAAAAATAAAGTCAGATTCATTCTAAGATTATTTATATTTCTAATCTTTGATATCCTTCCTCTTTGAATGGTTATAATTATGATCGATAATAAAAAGTAATACGTTAGTGAGTTTGATCTCAGGAAATCGGCAAATGGAAATAATATTAACTGCATACAACTTAGAAGAAAAACTTGTTTGATCGAAGTTACGTCGAGTCAAAATATTCCAAGGAAAACTAGCGTGGCAGGTTAGACAAGACGACGAGGCGGTGAAAATAATCCTGAGAAAAGAGACTATGCAGGTATTTATATACCTAAGTACCTATCTAAGTACGTTTGTGTCTGTTGTAAGTTCCGTAGAAACGTGATCGAAATATGTGCACGCGGTATCGTAGAAAATTCCATACCAGGCCCGTGCTAGATTCTCTCTAATCTAAGCACACAAGTCGGAGTTAACCGAGATACGTCGACGTAATGGGCTTAATCGGTTAAATTTCCCTAGATTCTCTGCCGGCATACATACGATTTTCCTTCTGACTTTCTCATCGCTAACAAATGTTTCGTTAACTTTTTCTTTAACCTCTCATTCCATTCTTTTATATTTTTTTTTTTATTTCATCATCCTATAATTATAACAAATTTATCTCAATTATCATACCATATTTATTTTATATTTCATATTACCATATTTATATTACATTTACATTACCATATCATATTATTCATAATTTATAATATCTTCTATAATTATCAACTTTTAATTCGATACCTATATAAAAAATTTTGTATTTATTTATAAAGTAATCAATATATCTGTTACTCTTCCAAATAGTCAATGGTTCATCTTTTAGATAACTACTGAATTCCTCGACGAAAAAGAGATGCCAATTTTGATGCAAAGAATTTAATACCAAGACACTAAATTAACTGCTACATCTTATAACAAACTTAAGAGTATCTAACGTTTTTATTAGACGTAATCAACAATCGTCCAATAAACAATGTTGTTTATTTTGCTCGTTTACTACGATTCACTTTTTACAATTGAACCTCGTCATACGAGAAGCTAATATCACAAACATGTAACACTAGTTCAATTTATTAATTCATTCATATCTGCAATATCATCATCTTATCGTGAATTCCTAACAAAACAAGAGACATTTATAAAACGTTCTGGTATTTGTTTGGAAGCTTTGAGGTTCCACGTGCACATTGAACTCTGTCGGTCTTCCCCCTCATCACTCGCTTTCTCACTCTCTTTCTTTTTCTCTTTCTCTTTCTCTCTCTCTCTCTCTCTCTCTCTCTCTCTCTCTCTCTCTATGTCTCAGCTTTCTATCTACTAACCAAGCTTCTCTGCTCCGCTTGCACCCCATTCTCGAAACTCGCGTTTGCGACTCCAGTAAATCAGAAACGCAGCGAAGCGTCTTCACCCGTGCCAGAGCACCCTTGGAGTTCCGAATCAACCAACCCTCCCCGCCCTTTTCCGACTTTCGGGTTTGCTATACTTACCACCTCACGGTGGATCAGAACGTTAAAGTTCTATGCTGGAAAGCTTTTAGATGACGTCGCTTATATTCGGTTACAGTCTTATCTAAAGCGAAGCTGCATTCTACCAAAGCTAATCGAACTATACGTTTTTCGATAATGGGAATATCGATATGAGAATATATATATAATAAACGTAATATACTCAAACATATTTCATCAAGAGTAATTTCTAAAAAAAAATAATATTTACTGCTTATTTAGATACAATAGTAATTTTTATCATTAATATAACTGAATGTGTAATTAAATAGAAGATTTTTTTCTTATTTTATCGTACGATTATCGATAATTATATAAAATTTATATAATAATTATATAACGCGAATTGTACTCGTTAAATAATTTTTTGAAGTAATATATGACTTGGTACCTTAAATAAATATGTATATATACTATATAAATATATTATGGTAAGCGAAAGGTAGTTATTAGAGTTGTTAGGATAAAAAATAGAAGAAATTAAATTTTACGAGATAACGAGTTTCGGTCTTTATCGAAGAAACGGTAATCTATGCGTGTATGCGTCATACACGTACTGGAAACGATATTAACCGCGAATCATTTTATTTACAGTAATATTATCGACATTACTTTCTCAACTATAAAACGCACAAGTGGAAGTAAACAGCTAGTATTTTTAATGTTCGCTAACGAATTAAATCCAATGTTCGTTTGCTTACTTAATAATTTACATATTACTAATGTCTAAAGTCGCGCCTGGCATAAGCAACAACATATTAGATGGTATTCCGTAATTAATTAATTAATAATTAATATTATGCGTGATTAATAATGCAGTCAGAATATTAATGTTACTCGTTGACTTGAAAGTATACTAGCCAAAGTCATAATATAATATAATCACGTCGACTATTAGTTATCAATATTCACAGCGTCGATGTCGTCTCGACATTTAAAATAGTTCCTATTGACTAATAAAAATCTCTTTTTTTTATTGATGAATTGGAGTAGATAAAAATTTTTTTCCCTTTTTTTTTTTCTATCGTTTAAATCATCATTTGACATTTTTATCATCTCAGAGGTTCTATTACCGGTAAGATTATGCTCGAATTTAGTCCAATTAATAACAAAAATCGTTTCGACTAGTTTTTTTATAATCTTTCGTACTTTCGTATTACGTTTAGAGTATCGAAAGAGAAAAAAGGCAAAAAAGAGAAAGGAAAAGATAAATAGAGACAGACAGAGAGAGAGAGAGAGAGAGAGAGAGAGAGAGAGAAAGTTCGAGGAATCGTTTGCACGATAAATGCCGTAGAATCTTCGATAATCTCGTACGAAACACGTTTCTTAATATGGCGGAAGGAGGATCATCCGTAGGAGGATTAATCTTCGACCCTCGTCAAATCGAAGGGTTCGAGGGCTCATTAAATATTCATGGGAGTCACGATACCGTATCAAAAGGCCTGTCTCTCTCTCTCTCTCTCTCTCTCTCTCTACGATCCAAGAGGATACACTCGCGGGTGGTGCACAAAACTAGTTCCGTGTTTTAGATAGACGAACGTTCACGCTCTTACGTTCAACGAAACGCCGACGGATTTAATGTCGTCACGTAAACTTCCCTATAGAAATGAACGCGAAAGAGGCGTTACCATTTGAATTTACCTAATCGCTTTTTTGTCTACCAACGAAGAAGATAAAAAATATTTTTCAATCATTTGCATTGCTTACTCGTCTTACGGTTTTAATAAAATTACGATGAACATTTGCTCGCGATAACATAATTGATAATATTCCTCGCACTTGAGTAAATTTATAGTAAACGTAGAATACTTATCGATCATTTTTTTTTTCTTTTTTAAGGATCTCTTGTTCAGAGAATACAATTAAAAATAGATTTCTAGAAACGTGCAAGATACGATGTTTACTAGCTATTTATTAAGTTTATTTGAATTAGTAAAAAAAAAAATTATGTTTCTATTAATTTAATGTTGATTTTGCTTTTATGATTTATTATCGATACAAAAGAAAAGATAGAATTTTGTTTACAAAGTCGTTACTAAACGAAAGGTAAGAGAAAAGAAGAAAAATAGGCAGATAGATAATGTAAGAAGAAACGGGAAGGAGAACGACTTCTGTTTTCTGCTTCGAGGGTCGAGCATTATTATGCAAGACAACTCTGTTATCTTTTCAGGTAATGAAGCGACCCGTTGTCCTTCTATGCTACCAGGTTAACAGGCTCCCTCAGTTCCACGAATCCCACTGTTTCTCTCTTCTTTTACTCACGCTGCGTGCTGAAGGTACGCTAAAACATCTGTGGTCGTTTGCGTTTGAGATCTTAATCCCAGATAATGCGGGGGTGTCACACTTAACGGGACATTTGTCTCCGAATTCCGGTGCACCACTCACTTGACCGTCTCGATTTGGAAACTTAACTGGGGAAGCTTGCTCAAGACACGCGACGGTACCTTACTACCATTCGTTTAACAATCCTATTGATAATGTAACTCGTAATTTACTTTTGCTTATTTCTTTTTCTTAAACATTCAAGAAAAAAAGGCCTGCGGAGAAATTAGATACACACGATCGTGTTAAGATCTACACGACATGATTACTAATGTCATTTCTATTTGTAGTATTTAATTACTTTTTTTTTTCTAATAACTAAAATACGAAAAAATTTACTGCCATTTTTATCTTTTTTTCTAAATAAATTTAATATACAAAACAAGAGATAAAAAATCCCCTTTATAATACCTTTAATTTGTTCGAATAATTTATTGGAATAATGACTATAATAAAGACAACATACCTATATAGAAATGCGATCGAGAGAACAATGAGTGGGTATATATACATATGTATGAAAAACAGGATTAGTAGATTCTAATGAGCGTGGGTAAAGCAATAAATACCTCCCTGGAAAAACAATGTTTTGTAAAGTACTCATAACTTAATGGAAAATTATGCGAATAAATTATTAAAGCCGGTGATAAAGATTATGTGTATTTGTTGAGTGGTCTCAAATTCATGGTAAAAAAAATAAAAAATTATCTACTAGACTGTACGTGCTTATCTTGAATGTCAAACATTTTCTTTACATAAAAATTAAATATTATTCAATTGAAGAATTAATTTATTCTATTTAATTATGTATTAGGTTGACTTATTAATAATAAAATAAAAACTATAATATTTCAGTTGATCAATAGCGAAAGGAAAAAAGGCAACCAGTCTATATATGACCCTTTTGATAAATTCTAGTATACTATATTTATCAACGATGTTCTCTTCATTAAATCTATATATATCTACATATGTTAAAGTTCATATTCTGATGTCCCAATATTTATTCTCCCATATATTATTGTTCAAATTTATGTATAGAAATATAATCTATTATATCTACGAAATAGTTAACGATTAAAAGTAAATGATTTAAATCGAACAAACAAATTATTTAGTTACTTCTAATAAAATATTATAATGTTAAAAAAAAACATTTAATAAATTATAATTCGTATAACTTAAAAATTAAATGGAAATGAATAAATTCGTTTAGTAGATGTACCGAATAATACAAATAAATCACAGTAGACGATTGGAGATGATATAAAGCATACCTTTTAACCGTGCGTTCACCGGCCATGCCGACCGGCAAGCCGCCAGTGTCGGCGAACGAATCCGTCGTGTTAGCGGTCACGCGCTTGCACGGAATCGAAGTCCCACACCCACTCGCTCGCACACGCGGCTTTCGTTCGCGAAAAACGTGCGGAGCGTGTTCCTATCGGCTAATTAACATTAACAGGCAAAGGCAAAGAAATTCAAAACCATCCGTGGTGGTCGAGACACGTTTACCGAGTTAAACTATAGCAATTACGCGTTTGGTGTTCTTCGCGAATAGTGCACCATTCCGGAGACTCACAAAGTCCCGCGAGAGAGCGGGAGAGTACACTGACAGTCTGTACAAACAGAGTGCCAATTACGTACACACAGCTGTCAATACGTACCGACGTAACATGCGCCGACCTTTCCTTCTTCTTCTCGTCTTCCTACGATGTTCGTAAAGAGTCTTCGTCAACGAAGACGATTTTAGTAAAGATACTTGAAAGATAATTAGTCGTCTAAGCGTCATTCGATTTCACTGAATGTTTTGATAAGTATTCGTTCCTCGAGCACGTGGTTTTTAAACAAACAAGAATACTGAAGATTCGAATATCGAATTAGATTAATTTTCTTTTTAAAGTTTCATTCATAAAAACGTCATTCTTCGATGGAAAATAAACACAAGTCGATTGTCTTTGTTGAAAGAAACACGAAATTACGTAATAAATAAAAAAAATATGTTAATTAACATAAGTCCGATGATGCTTCGAGTTTCTCTTATCTCTCGTCTGTGGTGAATCGTTTAACAAAGACGACGGTGAATCGTATACAGGCTACAACTCGATGACTGGAACGATGTGACCTTGAGTCTCCGATAACATCACCCGCACCTTTTTTGATCGTCGTCGTGTCGTAATTGCGGAAAGGCGATAGCATACAACTACTACCAGCGCGTTATATGTTTCCCGCGCTATGTTATTCGGTTGTTCACTTCTTTTAATTCTGTTTTATTTTCAAATAAAATGTTCACTAGGATGTATCCATGTTTGGTCTCACAATGTTTTGACACGTTCCCGACTAAGATCCATCTTGGTCAATAAACATTCATTAACAAGATTCAAATGATCCACGTGATCGAGCTCGTATATCGAATGATTTAAAAACAAATACTGCTTATTTAAGTATGTTGAAAACATTATGGAATCACACGCGTCGATTGAGACGAATAATTGAAACGATAAATTTCCCGCGGTTGATTTTAAATATAACACTAAAACTTTGTGTGTGTCTCTCTCTTACTTTCTTTCTTTTATACTTCGATAGAAATGTTTACAAAGACCAATCTTTCTCACGTGAGCGCGACGCGGTATTACTCGCGCGACTACGCGCGAGTTCGTGCCGAGTCCTCGGACGGTGAGGTACAGAAAACTACATACACTATGTGTGACGGCTGACGCGGCGGCAACAGGGAAACGAACGGAGCTGACGACAGAGTGAGAGAGATTGTGCGTGTTTGAACGCGCGCGCGCAAGCGACAAAGAGAGAAAGAATATAGACAGACAGACAGACAGAGAAAGAGAGAGAGAGAGAAAGAGAAGGCTAGTAACGGGGGAAGTGACTGAGTGAGAAAAAAGAGAAAGAGAGGGAAGGGCGAGTAAAAAAAGAGGGAAGGCAAAGTTGGAGTATCCAACGCGCGCTGCTAACCAATTCCGCGCGAACGTCGCTCGCTTGCACGCGCTCGCGAGTGTACACGTAGACGTAGTTCGTAGTGTGCGAGACGAATGTGTGCAGAGAAGCGTATCCTCCCGTCGAGAAGCGTGGAACGGACGAGAGCGTCGAGCTGTCAGCGCACCCCACCCCAACAGCTCGTCCCGGCCCTACGCTTTACCCCCACCACTGACACCACCACCGTACCACCACCATCGCCGACATAACACAACGGCGATGCTGGTCGTTGAGTTTCCTCTCTTTCTGTCTCTCTTTCTCTCTCTCTTTCTCTTTCTATATTTTTCCCTTTCTATCTCATTCTCTTCAATACTCCCTTGCTTACGTTCGCAAAGCACCCTTGTTGGCCACGCGCGAGTCGACTTGGCCGATAGGGGAGATGGTCGAAGGGAGTAGATGGCCCTTCGAGATGGACGAAGAAAGACGAGGAAAATGCTTGGAAAAGCTAGCTCGTTTCGACGCCGGAAAAGTCGACTCGCTCGGATCATAATTCTTTCCCTTTCCACTCCTCCTCTCAACCTCATACTCCTCCTCATCCTTTGGGCTTCCTGTCGCCCTTCACCCTACCACCATCTCGCTTCCCTCGAGCTTCGCCCATTTCCTCTTCGTCATTCGCCGTCTCTTTCTTTCTTTCTTTCTTTTATTCTTTTTTTTCCTTTCTCTCTTTCTACTTTTCTCTTTATTTCTGCCCCGGTAGCAAAGCGTGACGTGGTTCCACCCCAGCGCGATGAGAAAATGTCAGTCCTCGTGGCACTGCTCGCTCGCTCGTTCGCTCGCTCACTTCACGTCCGTTCACTATGTAACTCAGCAAATATATACACACACAAAAATACATACACACACACTCACAAAAATATACACGAATGCACACAAGTTTGAATCTATGCGTACAAAGAATGTGCAAAACGGGAGACCGTTCTTTGTAACCGCCATTGGTGCCGGACTCTTGGAGGCTGGTTGACCTTTTAAAAAGGAGGTGTCCTGAACGTTCGATGCCTTTGTCCTTGTCATATGAAGATGTGTTTCCATAATCGCTTTGTTAGATCTTACAAATAACCTATCTGCGTGGAAATCGTCGTATCGATTGTTTAATCAGTAGTAGCACGATTCTATTTATATATTCTTGATGATATTATTCATTTGAAATTTAATGTCACGTATATTATCATGAATTTAAAATATAATTAAATAATAATGTTTTATTTTATTTTCATCTTTTTCTGTTAATTTTCATTAAAAATTTAATAGGTAATATCTTTCTATAAATAAATATCGAAGTAATAATTTAAACAATATTACAATACTCTTATCACAAATATCTTTCATGACTCAATAATCATATCAATAATATCATTTAAGTTAGCAAATGAATGATTTATAATAAATAATTATATTTCATTACAAAAAAAAAAAATAAGATTTAAGTGTGAAGAGATAAGAAAGAAAGATAGGTAGACATTTTTTTTGACGATGGGTCGTGGCAAAAGTTAGTTGCGTCGGAGTGATGACTCTATCCAATCGATTCTCTCGATTTCTCATCCGTATTCATTCTCGTCGTCCTGTGGGCAGACCCGCGGCCCCGGCTAGGGAAGAAAGAAGGGAACGAACGGACCGTTCGAGGGAGAGTAGCGCCTATGATTTATGCTCGCCATTACGGTCTCGATAATTATATGCTGCCCTATAGCCGCCTTCTTCTCCGTATATCCTGTGAGAAGAACGAGTGTGCTGGCAGATGATATCCTGCCTTCTGAGCCAACAACAGCAACAGCATCAGAACAGAACAGCAATAACAACAGCATCAGAACAGAAACAACAACATCGACAACAATCAAAATGAGGGAATGAGAAAGAGAAGCTATGCCGCGCGTTGTGCGCTTCCCGTGGTTGCCCTTCGATCGATTTGATACGCTTTCATATAAGTATGTTTCACTTTTATAAATGAATCGATAAATTTAAGGTATTCCAATGGTGATTTAATTAATTGGCCATATTTATATATATATATAAACCGTTCTCAAAACAAAGCAAATAACTCTTTTAAGATAGTTGAAAATTGTAATATTAAAGTATTAAATTAATTCTATACTTTTTATATTTTTTTAAGATAAATTTTTTTAATAATAATACTTAATATAATTCAATGACAAAAAATTTGGATTTAAAATTTAGAATTGATTAATTTGGTAAATAAACGATTGATATCAATCTATTAACAATCATACCGAATATTATTATAATAAAAATTTGAGTAACAGAAATGAAAGATAGTTTTTGAAATAGAAAAAATAAATAAATGTTTCTATCTCGATACGTTAAATCGCAGTCGAATAAAATAGTAAATGGTTTCGATGAAAAGGAAGGTTATGTATAGAGGAAATAGAAAGGGAAATCGTAGAGTCTTCGAAGTAAAGTATGTACCCATACATAGAATCGCGAAAATCTCCACCCTCGCGCCTCCGGCGATGGCGGTCGTAAATATCGGAGAAAGGGCCAGACCGTCTCCTTACTACTCCCCGAGGACCACTTATTACGCTGATTCTCTTACAAACCGCAATCATCTAAGTATTTCTTAACGGCCGTTGTCGAATCAAATTGACCGTACTAATGACAGACCGAAGTTTACTAGGAAACCAAGAGAAATCGAACTTTTTCTATGATTACAAAGATACCTACCGACCATTTTACGACTCGATCCTATTATTCCACAAATGTGTTTCATCGATTTGCCTATAACAATGACATTGGTTTACTTTTTGTACTTGTAAAACTAAATTGACCAATGTCCAATACGAGGAATCAATTACCAATCCCCTTCTTCCTTCCCCTGTCTCTTCCTTATGACATCGATATTCGAAAGATTAGTTCGACAAATTCGTACAAGACAACAGTTCGTGGTGGTTTATCGGTGCAGTATCTTCCAGTGTTCTCAGTGGTTGTCACTTTTCTATCAATATGCGATTAGTGTAATAATAGTCCAAAAAAAAAAGAAAATAAAAACAGAAATAGAATAAGTGTATTTATGCATCGTCGTGGCACATTATAGAATTCTGAGATAAGTTTGAAATATGTTAAATGACCGTGAAGGAGTATTATCCTTTCTCTCTTGTTAGTATAATACATTATAATCTATACATTTGTTAACACGTTAACTCGACTCCCGTAGTAAAATTCAAAGGATACTAAATAAAGAGTACTTTGTAGAGATACCAATTGAGACGTTGACAAGCGTAACGCACCGTTACAATACGGTCCTTAACTTTTCCAACGACGAATCGAGAGTACCGTGCTCCCGCGTTTCGAGCACGTTGCATATGAAAGAGAATGAGAAAAGGGAAGGGAGAAGAGAGAAGGACAGTATGCGCGTGCGCAAGTCATTAGCATACGCGAACGAGAGGAGAGTAAGGTAAGTCACGGGCAGGAGTAGAGGTAGAAAACGGTGCCGACTACACGTGTAAACTTTGTCCTCGTAAAGGATTCGCGCGAGGAAACGTAGTGAATTCATGAGAAGGTAACATCTGTTTGCATGCGATGCTTGATCTTCGAGACTCGCCCTGAATTCGTGCGGTAGTCGTTATCGCTTTGGTAAAATTATCCCATGAAATCATTGTTCAGCACGAACAGCATTCTTACCACGCTTATGCGAAATCTAAATCGTATTATACGTGATATGTCATAAAAAATAATTATATTATAAATAAAAATGATATATATTATTGTAAAATGTTTAACATATGTGATTTTAATTATAATCTAAGTACAAGTGTTAACAATATATATATATATATACATATATATTTTTGTTAACTATTAATTCAATTAAGAAGAAATAAAAGCATTATTGATACTAAAACATATAACCATAAATCTAAAAGAAACGTAATACCTTTGAAAGTCGGGAATGATAAAAGCTTCCTTACGGAGTAAAAGAAGCAAAAAGTAAAAAGATCGTGGGGATCGAACGCCGTGGAGGTAGCAATGACAGATCGAAGGATCGATCGGCGCATTCTCAACAAATTCTCGAACGCGGTTGTTGTTCGCCGGTACAATTAGCGCGCTGTAAATCACGAGGATAACGAGACGCGGCGCACACTGGTCCCAAATCTCGAAAAACTGTAAAGAATATGAAGATGTTGTTAACCTTTTTTTTTAAATTAGTATTTAAGAGTTTTTAAAATCGCTAATTATGAATCTTAAATTAAATTTTTAGAAAATAAAATGATAGACATTTTTATTAAAAATTAAATTAATTATTATGAAAATAAGTATTTAAAGGTTTTTAGGATATTTGATTATTAATTTGATATTCTTTTTTTTTTTTTAATAAAAAGTTGAACTAAAAATGACAAATAATTTCGATGACATAATCACTAAAAGTAAAATATATGTTTTATGTTTCACTGGTCTAATTGAATAGACTGTTTGTCAGAATAAACAAAACTATTTATTAATTAAAAATGAAAAGATACAAAAACCAACTACAGGTTGTTTGTACGGAGATTTCTCTAACATGGATTCCTCTCGTAATTTCAAATAAATTGGATTAAGGAAAAGTAGTGTTAAGTTAAACAAAAGTAAAAGGTATGGTTAAGTCAAATATTTTTTAGTTAGTCAAGGGAAAACTTTACGGCATAAAAATACCTAATTAACTATATACTATAGAATTCTTGAAAAAATTGAGCCACTGGATAGACAGGATCGAAACTCAAGAACCCAGGATCTTTCGCTTCTTGGACAACTGTTCTATCCATTGAGGTATTCAAGATCAACTCTCTCACAAATATCTATTTACGTAATTGGAATAGAGATTCTAGATCCTGCAATGCAGATACAAACATGAAGAAGATTTTCTAACAATGACGTGCTGAAAGCAGTGACACGCAGAAACAATTTATTATTAACTCTTATCAGTAATCAATCACGTCTCCCGTGACAACGGTATTTTGGCGTTACACTCGTCTGTCAGATAAAAATGATAAACAAAATATGTATATTGCATATAAACCGAAATCAGCTACAACCTAATGAGAATCGTATGAAAAAAACTGATGACCGATAAGAGTTAAATATTGATATACGTTAATTCAGAAACACAATTACGAAAAACAATATAAGAGACAACTAATACATGAATAGGAATAGTGTAAAGATTGCTATCGTATGAGTTCGTACAAGGGACTGCCTATCGTGTGGAATCAGTGCCATCTGTTGTGGAATATCAGTTTACGGGTCCTTCGTTGCAACATCGTACATTAATCTACAAAATCGTGGATATAAACTAAATGGGTATCTATAGGCAGGTAATATTTAGATCATTTATTAGGTAAAGGCTCAATGAATAATTTAATATCAGTTAGAGTGGGTGATACGGCGGAACAAATAACTTTATGTTTGTTTGAAAAAATATTTCTCATACGCATCAAATGCGATGCAATCGATCCTCACATTTAAAATGATAATTTACATTTGTGCATAATTACTTACCAATAAAAATGATTAATGAAGACTAAAAGATCAACTAAAATATCTTAAAGATAAACAATTCCTAAAAAACATAATTTTTTTTAATATTGTTCAGTAAATTATTCATTAAACCTTTACCTAATAAGTTATCCAAAAATTAGAGCTACCCATAGGTATTCAGTTAGTTTATATCTATGATTTTATAGGTTAATATTCATTGTTGTAACAAGGGAACCATAACTTGATGTTCCACAACAGATGGTGATGATCAACATGATAGGCAATCCCTCGTGCGAACCTTTAAAAGTTTTGATAACAATTTGTTTATTATTCATATTCGTGTATTAGTTGTCTCGTCTATTGTTCTTCCGTATTGTGTTTTTTAAATTAATGTTTATCAATATGTAATTATTAGTTCAGCGATCTCCAAAACTCTTAAATACTAATTTTCCAAAAATATAAACTAAATCTTCAGATTTTTTCCACCTTTTTAAAATTGCTTGGAATCGCTTGAGTAAAATTATCCCACTAATTCATTATTCTGCATAAACAGCCATCTTAACACGCTTATGCGAAATCTAAATCGTATTATAGATAATGGGACGAAAATAGTAATTATATTATAAATAAAAATGATATATATTATGATAACAAGTTTACCATATGTGATTTTAATTATTATCTAATTTCGAGTGTCAATAATCTATATATTCTTGTTAATTATTAATTCAATTAAGAAGAAATAAAAGCATTATAGATAATAAAACATATAACATTAGATTGAAAAAGAAATGTAATACCTTTGGAAATCGGGAATGATAAAAGCTTCCTTGCAGAGTGAAAAGAGCAAAAAGTAAGAAGATTGTGGGGATCGAACGCCATGGAGGTAGCAACGACAGATCGAAGGATCGATCGGCGCATTCTCAACGAATTCTCGAACGTGGTTGTTGTTCGCCGGTACAATTAGCGCGCCGTAAATCACGAGGATAACGAGACGCGGCGCCCCGAAGGCGTCACACGCTGGTCTTGCGCGTAAGGAGGAGTTAGAGGAGGTGATGGTGGTGGGAGAGAAAGGAGAGATATGCGGAGGAGTTTCGTTCGCCAACTCTCCTTGACGTCTCTCCAACAACTTCCAACTTCTTAGGGTAGACGACGTCGCTTCGCTCTTAGATCTCCTCCTTCTTCTTCTTCTGCTTCTTCTTCTTCTTCTTCTTCTTCTTCTTCTTCTTCTTCTTCTTCTTCTTCTTCTTCCTCTTCTTCTTCTTCTTCTTCTTCTTCACTCACTTCTTCTCCCACCCCACAAAACACGTTCACCCTTCGCTTTACTCTTCTCTGTTCGTTCGCAGTCACCTCCTCGAAGTGCACCAAAACGTGGCCAGAAAAGCCTCGTGTCTCATTCATCTTATAGTGCTCCGTTCGAAAATAACTCGAATTTAAGAAGCCCGAAAACAATACGGCCGAGTTTCCCCATTGCGTAATGGATCCGCACTACTACCCACTGTTCTTACTTTTACTGCTACTACTTCTTCTCTACTACTGCTACTACTACTACTACTATTATTACTACTACTACTACTACTACTACTTGAGGGATTAAGATACACCCGTGGCCAAAACCTTTCCGCGAATATTCAACTTTCTTCGGGTTACCGTAAATTTACTCACGACGTTTAATGCGACAATCGTTCTTTCATTCAATGCATTACTTTATACAGTAATACTTTCTTACTATAAGTGTACTACTTTTTTTTAACTCAAATCGATTTCTTAGAATTATTATACGATCAGTGAAAGTATTGTTACGTAGTTTGAATTCAATTCGTAGAACGGATGTTTAATCTCAGAAGATTTTCGAGTTGAAACATACTTAAGAGTAACGTATTTAATCATCTTCCATATATCCACACGACGTCAAAAGACGCAATCTTTTTTCTTTTCGATACGTTCATTACGCATGCAAATATTCGTGTCTATCTTTCTTCATTTTTCTTGCCATAAAACGTACGTGACAAAAGTTACGACGATTATCATTCAACAAGTTTCGTTCATTAATCACGAGGTAACATAAATTTACCAAAAGATATTTCGATAATTCAAAAACGTACTACAAATTATAGGAAAGTTGCGATACTCAATTTTTCTCTGTTATTCTCTTTTTTTTATGTGCTAACTCATTTGAAGTAAAAAAACATTTGTCTATATATCTGATTATCGACAATGTATCATCCAAATTGAATAATTCTGTATTATATTTGCTACGGATCTGCTACGTTATCCTATCGAACGAGATGTAAAATTAATCCTCACAAATATTCGGAATCATTAAAAGATATTTATACGATTTCGAGTCTGTAAATAATTATACTTTATTTTTTACTTTATTTTTATTACAAGAAATTTATAAACTATAAAAAAATTCTGATTAGTTTTTTTCGATGATTAGTAATTAAACTTAAAATTATTATAGTAAATTAGGTTTAGACTCGTTATATTATAGAATTACAAGTTCGTATTGGCGATTAGGCAAGAAACACGTAAAGATAGACAAGTGTATAAATTCGTGGATGAGTCAAGCGCAATTTAACATTTCTGTCAAACGGTAGAGAAACCTTGGAATTCTTTTAAACGCGCGCGGTGTGTCTCGGATTTCCTTCAGAGTTTACATCGATAAATTATCGAATATGTTGACTTCCTCCACCTCTATAGTTTCACTTTTGTATCCGACAGAACGGTGCACCCTCTTCCGTCGGTGGTACTTCCTTAGGCCCTTCCGTCGGCGCTGCTGATTTATCGCAATGGAAAGTACGAGAAATAACAAGGGAACGCGTGGCCGCGTTATACGGTTCGCCCGTTCCCGAAATAAAAATGCGCTTTGGAACCACAGACGCTCGGCTGGTACAACGAAATTTTCTGCGGTAAAAAGAATTTTATCCGAGGAACGTGCCTCCTACGTTCCATAGTAGACAAGTAAAAATAAAAAAGACAAAAAAAACTTCTCACCGACCAAATCTGTCACTTTTACCCCCTATCTGATGAACAATCTCTTACATTTGAATCTATTTTAAAAATCCATAAAATATACTTATAGGTAGTACGTTATGTTTTATGCAAAGTAATGGATAGTTTTTAACATGATCGAAGAAAAAATGAAAAATATATATAATAAGAAAAGAAAAAGTGACGATATAAATGAAGAATGACGTAGAACCATGCATCTTCGTTCTTGTCGAGTTGAGAAGATCCAACGAGAGGTAAAGAAGTACGGATGGCAGAGTTTCCTAGGTAGCTCTCTAACATCGACTTACGCTCGAGCGTTATATTTCATCGATCTAGTAGTACCGCGGAAAGCCAAATAAGAGAAGGAAGGAAGGAAGGAAGGAAGAAAGGAAGGAAGGAAGCAAGGAAGGAACGAAGGAAAGCAGAAAGGAGATCGAAAGAGAGAGGGACGATCAAGCCTGTTAACAAGATCGCACCGTAGATAGGACATAAATCTGCCTGCGTCAGAACCTATTTGCTATTACAGAGTTTTCGAAACGAAATGAGGGAAGAGAGAGAGAATGAGATGAGGTTAGGAGTAAAAGAGGAGAGAAGAAACACCTTGCGGTGACGTTCCTCCGCAAGCGGGATCACCGTTCTCCTTTTCGTCGTCCTTTGTGTTCTCGCGTCGTCCGGACGGGAAATCGGGGAAAGTTTGTGCAAGAACGTACCAGGCAGAGGCTATTGTAGTGGCAAAGGGCCGAAAAAAGAAAGTTAAAAGCTCGTGAGAGAGCATTGTTAGTTGCGTCACCAGCAGGCTCTCTCCCCCTTCCGCTTTCTCGACAAGCAATGGAGGCCTCGTGTATAATATCAAAATTTATGACCGCGCTCGGCTCGGTTCAGCTCAGCTCGGTTCGGGGCCTTACGCACGCTTTACGTTTCTTTTTCACCTTCTACCGTCCTCCTCTCTACTCTTTCTCCTTTTTTTCCTACTATCTTCGCTTACCATCCTCTTCCGCCTTATCCTTCTCTTTTACTTCCTTGTATGACAGGATGGAAATGCTTCCGCGTCTCTCGATAAACACACGTGCGAGCTTATCGATGAAATTCCATGAAAGTTCATACGAATTTATGAAGCTCTGTATATCATCTGTGTGTGACTTTCTAGATTTTCTATTAAATTCACGTTATTGGAAAAAGAAAAAAAAACATTCCAGCCTATTTTAAAACGTGTCGAAAATCTGGGAGAAAGAAAGACAAAAAGAAAAAGACCTCTCCTTTTTGTTACATAATGTGAATTAGAAAAGCAAACTATTCATGTTCGGACAAAACCAAAAAAGATCAAGAAGACAATGAAAGAAAATAAAAAAGACAAGAATATTTGGAATTCAGGATTTCTAATCTGAAACCAAGAAGGTTCTTTTCATTATGCAACATTGATCTCAGACAGATAGACAAAAGTGTACAGGTATATTAATATCCAGGAGTCATGAGTCACACGTGTGGGGCGATATGCATGTCAGCGTGGTAATCAGTATAATGATCAGCGGTCGAATTGACGTATCGCTAAGATAATACATATGACGGCACACGGCGGCAGATGCGTTGCACGGCGTGACGTGGTCTAACGCATCATTGATAGCCAACCCTCCTCCTCCGCACCCTTCTCTATCTCGTCACTCGTGTTCTCTCTCTACTCTCTCTCTTTCTCTCATTCTCTCTTTTCCTCTTTCTTTCTTTCTCTCTTTCACTTCAGTTCTCCCCTCAAACGTCAATGCCATCCTCCATCAAATTTTCCTATCGCCCCCCCCTCCCTCCTTCTCCAGCTTTCGTTTCCTGCCAACCAACCTTCCCCCTTCTCCATCTATCTATTTGGAACGTTCCACCGGCCCTTCTGTCGCAAACGGAAGGGATGCGACGCAAGGGGACCCCCTCGAACGACCAACCAGCATCCTTCTCCTTCCTTCGGGCTAAGGATTCTACTACCACCGTCGCCGCGCCCAACTGTGACTCGACAGAAAATGACATTTGCAATAAAAAAGCATCATGGCGTAAAAACTCATTCTGTGTATATGACTAGGACTATTCTTACTATCTCGAACCCTCGTCTTCGGCCCTTCGATGTCAATTCTTTTGAACTTTCTATCTTCCTATTTCTTCTCAGTTTTTTTGTTCTCAGATTATTTTTTTTTTCTCAGTTTTCTTTTACTTTCTTTTTCGAAGATTTTACGTGAGTCAATGGAAATCAGTCTACCACGTGGTCTTAAGGACAATGGAAAGGGTCCTTTTTGTTCTTTGACTTTCTTTCTACCACATGTTAAAATTTTGTATAAAAGTTTTAACGACATTACCAAACCATAAAGAATATCAATTAAGTTAATTAGAGAATGTGGATAAAAAGATTTATGGATGATTCTTTGAGAAACTGAACACTGCATCATTCACGATAAATTTCATAAGTGTTAGAACGAGCGCAATCACGTAGCATGGCACTCGAAGGATTAAACCGGTTTATTTATTACGCGTCCGATGCTCGTTTCTACGATTCGACGTCTCGGACGTACGTATGTAGAATCAGAGTGTTCGATGTTGCAACAGCGATAGGTTGAGATTTCTTGACGTAGAAAAGAAGCGATTCGTACTCGTAGTTGTCGGTGCATCGGACGATTGGCTGTTACATCCTACCGTCAGGGAGATTTAATTTCTGTGCCGGTTTCGCCTGACTTTCCTCGCTTCTCAGGTCAAATGGGCAATTTGCTCAAAGAATTCTGGGTCGTTGATTTAGGTTGCTTTTACGTTCTACGATGGTGTCGAGTAAAATGTGAATACTTTCTTCGTATCGTTCATATGAGTAAGATTTCACGTGTGTGTGGTATACCTTCACTGCATGATTTCTCTCATAAGTGTACATTCACTTTGTTCCAATTAAAATAATCGTTTTCGTTTAAATAAGAGCTTAATAATAAAAGTAAATAATCTTTAGAAAACTATAGATAAGTAGCTTTTTATTAAGATTTATTTTGACAGGTTTTATCATGTAGATAGAATCTTATATTATAGATAAGATCTTAACCAAGAATAAAGCGGTGGAAACAGTTCAAACAAAAATTTAACCAAGGAGAGATTTTTTCCTAATAAATATTTCTCCGCGTATTACGTTCCGGGGAGTCAAAAGTAGCCGTCGGCATTCGATTGGCACGTCGATGAAATTTGTTGTTGTCGCGCCGAACGAAAAACGAGATTGTGACGCGTTGTCGGACGCCACGAAGGAAACGTTCAAACGAGTTCGGCTTCGACGCCGGTGGTTGAGACCAGGAGAATGGTAGAAAATAAAGCAAGAAAGAGTCGAGTAGTCGCAAGAAGAACGGTGTATCGCGTTTAACGCTGGAATTTGCGTTTTTGCATTGGGCCGCACGATGCCACTCCGGAATCTACCGCGGAACAATTACAATTAAGAGCGGTTAGCGAATTACCGAACGTTTCAGGCACGCGGCCCCTACATACTTATATTCCACGCTTCGTGAGCCGACCGATTTCAGCTTTCCAGGAACGCGTAATTTCTCATAATTAATCGCTGACACCAAGTCGACCTGCCCTCGACTAAAGGAAATGCGAAAAGCGACGGTCCTTAACTTAAACGAAATCGCGATAACTCTAAATTTAACCTCGACTCGTTAAGACTGCTACTAAAAGCAAATATTTTAATCCTACCTCCTATGCCGTAAGAATTTTAATTTAATGATGCTGTTTTTAAGTTTTCCTTGCTTCGTTCATCAAAATTACATGATTATAACCTATTATGAAAATCTTTCATGAAATAACTATGGCATCAAATTGAGCTTTCCAAATAAGGAAACTTAGATGGGAAAAATGACGGGTTAAAGCTAGCTTGATAAAGCAACGATTGGCCTTTAAAAAAAATTTACGAATAAATCGGATAGATGTATCGGATATCGCGTGGATGTTTCATCGACGGCCGCAAGGCTTTCGATGAATAAGCGGAAAACGGCTAACGAATTTTGGCTGGGGCCATTGATCCGGCATAGTAGTCGGATAGGTGCTCGTAATGTGACATTCGAAGCGTGTCGCGCTTCCTGCTTCGGCGTTAATTTAAACGTCACGTTATCTCTCATACATCGTTCGTTTTATCATAACGTTTCTCTCTTTCTCTCTTTCTCTCTTGCACTCATACTCTCGTTTTGGAGTCATCGTTTGCGTGTTCGCCCTCCTTCGCGACGAAGAGAAAGAGAGAAACAAGAGGGAAAGAGCCTCGCATTCGTATTCTAACATTTCTCGACGATAAATTATTCCTGTGGACGAGCTACTGTATACGAAAGAGAAAGAAAAATAAGAAAGAGAAAGAGATATCATACCGTTCGTCTCAGTTCATTCTCTAAAGCAAGTCGCGGAGTACATATTTTCTTCGCTTATTTACTACCCCTGGACTCTAGCGAGAAAATATAGTTTCTCATTGTCGGTCCTTTGATCCGATCATATTATTTTCTTTCTCGAGACCCTCGATCTTTCGACGAACAAGTTTATTTCAAATTCTAGGAGCACGATGTTTCGAGTCTGGCCCGAGCTGTTGCCACCAACGAGAGAGAATAAATATAGTACACTTTTCTAGATCATCCGAAAGCATATGACTTCGTCATCCTGTATAGTCTAGGCATTTCTCACTCATTAGAACTAGGAGATGTTGATAAAAAAAAAAAAAAAAAAAACAAGCAAAATTGGAGAACGTCCAACAAGTTTCTTATTCTATCAAAGAGATCTTATGTCGTGAGAAAAAACAGATCGACAGAAGGAAGAGAATAAAAAGAAAAAAGAAGAATAAAAACAATAAAAAGGACAGTACACGTTGTGTTTCGGAGGTTCGCTCACCTCGGTGGCTCACCTCCGTCGCTTCTTTTTCCGGCGTCTCCGTCGTCTCGGTCTCCTCCCTGTTCCGGTTTGCGTCCCCCTTTGTAAGGGGGTAGGAGCTCTCCCCTGTGGTTTCAGGGCCGTTGCTAAGCCGACTCCGGCTTCCCTCTCCGGGTGACGTTCCTCTTCGAGTCCCTGCACCGGGGGCCCTGTCTTCGGCCCGGCGCTGGGCCCCGTCGTGGTTGATACTTCTTGGAGAGTTCTCGGTTCAGCACCACCAGCAGCCCCGGTGCCGCTGCCGCCACCGCCGCAGCCGCCTCTTCCTCCTCTTCTTCAGCTTCTTCCGTCTGCTCCGACCTCGGACCAGCGCCGAGAAAGATAACACCGAGTACCGGTACGTCCGCCCCGCGATCACCGACACTCCTCCTCTGTGACGATGACAGAGACAACACCATCGACCGAGTACCTGTCCTTCGAACTACCTCTCTTTCCTCTGCCTGGTAACAACCCGTCCATGCAAGTCCATTCACCATATCACCCTTATTCTTCCCTTACCACTCTCACCACCGGCTTCTTCTTTCGCACGAATGTGTAGGTAGGTTTATTTAAAAATTGAATTAAACACTCTCGACACCGTAAGATATAACAACACCGTCAATCACACGGTATTTTAATACAAAGTTCGACTAGTATCTCCTCTTTAGAGCGCGTTGCCAATGAATAATAATAAAAAATAAGCGAGCTATTATCCTAGCGTGTCATACAAACGAACGATTAATTCATATATTCCTTTGTCTAGAATCAATCTTTTTCACGCAGATACACCTAACACTTTTCTTTTTGGTCCTCTTTCCCGAGTGAAATCAGGCACTACTGATGACTCTACTCTCGGACGTTCTCCTCAAAAGATCCATTAACCGAGAGACTCGTTCCTACTCGAAGAGTCCTGCTGCTGCTGTTGCTGCTGCTGCTGCTGCCTTTCGCGATGGTCGATAGCCGTCCTACGAGTCTCGTTGCACCTTCCTTTATTCTTTACAGGTATGACGATTGGTATTAATTCTTTTCGAAAGATCCAAAAATTCAACAACGTACTTGTTCCTAGTCGATTTCGAATTTTCTTCACCTTTCCGTAAAATTCTAAGACATATCGTGAACAAATTATCCAAGATCCAAGAAAGATATCGTTCGTCACCGATCGCTCAAGGTTATCCTTGTCATCGTCGTGGTTAAAAAGCACGATCACTTTCGATCTCGTCGCGTAAGCGTCGACAGCCAGCGTCGAGACGCCGGCAGTTACGTCGATTCCCATTAAATTCCGCGGAGCTTACCGCGGACACACGTACACAGAGCACGTTAGTATGCCTTTAACGAGAGATGCGACCACTCTGATCCGCGAATTCCGAGCGACAACTCGATTTCTCGCAGCCTCCGACGGCGTGATGACTCATTCCGATGAGCGCCGCGACGCAAGGCACCCTGTGCACATGCGTTGAATTACGTCCTCTCCCCTCTATTCCTCTTTATCCCCCAAAGAGTCTCCCTCTACCTCGACGCCTACGTAATGTTCGCTATGCTACTGCTGCTGCTACTTCTCTTCGTGTCGATTCTCTCCTCTTTCCCTCTCTGTCTCCCTTTGTCTCTTTTTCTCTTTATTTCTCTTTCTTCTCTTTCTCTTCTTCTCTTTCTCTCTTTCTCTCTCTATTCCTTCGTCCTCTCTTTCAACCCTGGAGAAGGACAAGACTGTCGCGCCATTCCTTTGTACGTCAATAAAGGTATGGAGGCACGTTAGATGAACACAGCATGGTGTATATTGACCAGATCTATTCGAACCCACAAAACTTTTATTCTTTTACGCAGCTTCTAGTTTCAGATAATCTATTTCTATTATGATGATTCTTTTAATTGGATCGACGAAAAAAGAAAGAAAAAGAATCTTTTTCCCTCGTTATAACGTGATTTATCTTTTATGGGAAAGTTTCTAACGACGCATTTCATTTTTATTCATTTGTGAACAAATAATAGATATATATCTATTCTTTTAACGTTTTCACTAACCTTTCGATTGTATTAAACTAGTTCGTTAGTAAGTATTTAAAAAGTGTTTTATTAGTTTAGAAATTTAGATTACAGCTAACATAAATAATTGAAAATTTTCTTGTAAAATAGGAGACAAAGAAAAAAGAAAAAAAAAGAAAAAAAAAACGAGTTCGCTTTACAGATTATTGAGAATTCGCACAATCTCGTACTTTCAACGAAAGCCTACTCGAATCGCGCGAAATCGAGATACGCGAATCGAATTGAATGCCGAGCTTTCGAACCTTGAAGGAACGTGCTTGGCCTACGAGCGCCGAAGACCGACAGGAAAATTGCAGAAAATCCCGAATGCGTCCACGCGTAGAGAACTGCTGACGGATTTGGCCGTCAATCTTTCGGCAGCTATCGTAAACCTATCAACTGACACTCCACATTAGACTATCTCTCTCTCTCTCTTTCTATCTTTCTTTATTTCTTTTTGTCTTTCTATCTCCCTCCCTCTTTCTCTCTCTCGTTCTCTCTTAGCTTTTGAAATGGGTTCTTCATCTTCTTCTCTCTTCATCAGAACTCTCTCGCGCGCAAGTGCTAGTACTTTTATACACTCCGATGTCGGCTGCTCTCGATGCGAATAGACCACGATATATATCTAACTCTACTAACGTGAAGCTAGGCAGGAAATAACATAAATATAGTTCACCAGATCTAACAGCGCAACGCATATTCACTCCTATCCCTTTTCTTTTACGTGTTCTATATTATATGATCTTTTTTTTTTATCGAATTATTTGAATTGTTCGATAGGGAAAAATTTATAGCGACAAGATCAGATCATTCGTATTGATAAGATATCAATCCATCGTACGGAACGTTGAATTGTTGAAATAAAATAATGAAATAACTCGATGTGCCGATTGGTCATTGAAAGTAATGAGATATATCCGGGCGAATCGTGCCATCATAGAAACGATACGTTGAGAACGAAAATGGTGCGAGGCTACTGACTATTCTTTTAAATCATTCACGTGTCTCAATAAATTTGTATTTCTAACTTCTAATAGTTATATATACATATATATTTCCTTTTAACTTGACAAATATTTAACCTTAATGAAATTTACAAATCTAAATAATATTAGAATACATGTAAGAATTTATTTTATCTTCATCCATTTAATGATTTTAATCTTTCAAACAAAACCTGAACAAAACCATATAATTCTATCAATTAAGAAAATGAAGCTTATAAAAAATTCAAATCTTTTAATAGTATAGCACCATAATCGTTTTCAACGAGTCTTTACGAGATTCGATAAAAACGCGCAAACTCACCGAGTGCCAGAAGGAAAGTTGTTTCACGAAGATAGGCGTTGCATATATTTCAAAAGGGTCTTACCTGTAACAATAGAAAAAGATAATTTGATTAAATAGATACGTGAAGAATCTAATGTTATTACAAAGCAAAATTAATGAAAAAACTTCGCGATGGATATAGAAAATCCATAAGCAGAACGTTTAAAGAAAACATATTACATTATCAATATTAATTTATCGTTTGTAGTTGAAATCACTGTAAACGTCTATCTCTTACGTTAATGTGTAACAACGTATATATGTAATATGAGTAATGCGTTATAGATTGCGTCAACGTATTATGATCCGTGTTACTTCTGCGGAATGACGGAAAATTATCCACACTCTTCCGACTGCTAATTGCTCGTTGGTCGCGTGGTTGAGCGCAGTAAAAAGCGTTCCCCACAAATTGCGTGCTAAAACGAAGGATATTCGGCGTTGTATCTACAAATTATACTTCGCGTTACCACGGAAATGAAATGTAAGATTTTTATTTTTCCTTTGAAAGACGAAAATAAAAATAAAAGAAACATATGAGAACAAAATTTAATCGGACGATCTTATGAAAAAAAGGTACATGATTTTTTTCAGTTGACATCATGATAGAAAATGATAGATTCTGTAGATAACCAATACGTTCTATCGCAAGTTGCTGAAAATGATATAGACAGAGTTTCACGAAAACGGTAAATTTTCAGGAACTTGAGTAGCGTAATCGTTGTGCAGATTACGAGAAATTAACGGGTATCTAAGTTTGCAGGGTGTCGAGTCTAGGTAGCTTCGAAAGATCACTATGCTGACTAACAGGGAGCTGGCGGAAGTCCGCAACAGCGGCTGAAAGAAAGAGAAGAGAAAACAGACGAACATTTGTGTGTATGAGAAAGAGTGAGGAGGAAGTGCTGCTGGAAGAGGGAGTGGAATATAGTTAGAGAGTGAGAGGAAGAGGGAGAGAGAGAGAGAGAGAAAGCATCGGCCAACAAGCAGCGGCCGTGAAACAATGCAGAAGCCGCCAGCCGTGTAATTGGACTCCCCGGGACCTGGTACTCTCTTTAAGAAGAGAAACGTAACCCGTTTTCTTATTTACTAATCGAGACCTAATTCCTCCGGCGTTATTATAAATCACGTGGTTCACGTTGCCCATCGTCGGCTCGCAGCTACCGAGCAACGACTTCTTTCTTCATCGATTTATGTTCTCCATCAAATTGGACTCTTTCCTTTCCCATAACCCTTTGTTTTTCTTCGTATTCGACAAATAGAAAAATGTTAATCGTCAGGCATATTACGCAAAAGAAGTTGATACAAGAATTTCATTATATCATCCTTTCTATTCGCCATGTCCAATAGAAAATATCGAAAGGTAAAAATCTTTTAAAAGATTTCTTTCTGAGTACGAAGGAGAAGAGTCGTAAGCAAAGTCCATCTTTAGGATTCTTCGACGTGCACGTGACAAGAGGACATCGTTGGAATATACTGTTAAGGGCAAACGTTCGTAGAGTTCGATCTTCTTCGAAGTGCAGAAGCAGTTGCGGGCTCTATTACGCTTTATTGCCTATAAACGGTCGATCCGCGGAACAACCGCCATGCGTCTTTGCCACCGAACCTTTTCTCGAAGTATCTTCTCTTGCGAAAGAAGAATATATATGCGTTCTAAATACGAATTTTAAATATTTACTCTAATCGATTAGATTTATCATAGATAACACGCGATATTATCTTTAATTGCAAAACAATTAAAATACATGTGATAGTTATTTTTAAAACACATGTTGAAAATGTTACCTTCATCTCCTTCTTTTTTGTCATGACATGAAACAACTTAAAAATAATTGTAAGAAAATGGTCCTATCGAATCAAGATCGAAAAGAGAAAAAAGACGAAGAAGAAGTAGAAGAAGAAGTAGAAGAAGAAGCAGAAGAAGAAGAAAAAGAAGAAGAAGTAGAAGGAAGGAGCGATGGCCGTCGGGCGTCATTAGGAAAGAGGAGAGGGCGCAGCACGCGGATATCACGCGCTCCATCAACGAACTGGGTCACGCAGTCCTGATGGAACAAACGGCGTTGCTACACTGGGCACACGAGTGGTGTTGAACATTCGCAAGGCGACCGTCTAAACGTATATCTACGATCGTGAGAGGCGACCGGCTGGCTCGGCCCTCCACATATAAGAGTAACAGAGAAAGGGAAAGAAAGAGAGAGAGAGAGAAAGAGACGGAGTGAGAAAGAAAAAAAGAGAAATAAAAAAGATACCGAGGGGAAGGGTTCCCTTCGATTGTCAGAAGAGGCCGACTAGCACGTGTAGGAGAAGTCGATCGAATGCGAGGACATTGGCGGTGCCAGTTCGTACTCTTTGTGATCGGGACGAGACTGGACGAATCAGCGATCAACGTGCTGTTTCGCGTTCTCTATCACTTTTCTTCAAGCTTTTGCCTGTTCTCCTTGTTGCTTCTCTTACTTCAGCTACATAGCAAGCTAGACTAGTAAGTAACAGCTGTCGAGTAGATAGCTACAACATGCCTGCCCATCTTCTTCCTTTCATCCTCTTTCTGTCTCTTTTCGAACCAATTTCAGACCAAACGATCCTTCTCCTCCTTCTCCTCCTCCTCCTCCTTCTTTTTATTTTCCTATTTCTAGTCCTTAGTTTTTTTTTATCCCTAGTCTTTCTTACTTTTTTTTTAACGTCTTTTACCAACGAAACATCGCGTGTGTACTGGTTGTCAAGTTTATCGATAATATTATAGATATATTTTTTTTAATTTTTTTTCTTCTTATAGATACGTTTATCAATTCAAGTGTTATATTTTTAATATTATGAATGAATTTATATATTTAATTAATTGACAAAAACAAATATGTCTTATTAATTGCTTCATTTTTCGATCATAATTATTGACAACAATAAATGATTGTTGTCAATTTTATTTTGCTTACAAGTTTAAAGATATAAATTTATAAAATAATTTTCTAATTAATCTAACTTGAGGTAAGCAACGGTAAAATGTCGAGAATTTTTACGAACGATTTTTATTAGCGATAAAGACAAGAGTATTGATATTTCGAGTGGCCTATGTACATAGATACGGTTGACGTTATAAATAGAGAAAAAATGAGATAGAGAGAGAGAGAGAGACAGCAAGAGAAATACGTAACAAGCCAAGGCCACATGAGTCCGTAAATCCTTACTAGCGCGATCAAGCGTAACTTTCATCCGCAAAATGTGCGACTCTGAAATGCGGAACGTGAAAGTTAAGAACCGTGGTGGATGTCGAGGGAAAAAGAAAAAAAGAAAAAAAAAAAGAAAGAATTAAAAAGAATAGAAAGAAAACGTGGACTCTAAAAGTCGATGTGTTCTTCGTTCCGGTGGACAGTCAAGAGTACATAAATAGTTAACGGTTAAACGATTACATTGTACTCCTTTGAAATATTTTCTCAAGTTTAATAAATTCATGCGAATTTCACAACGCAACGAGTTGCGATTTTCAATTGCACGAAAAATCATTTATCTTTGTCAACATATCTGATAAGATTTAGATAA
This sequence comes from Polistes dominula, assembly GCF_001465965.1. The sequence continues at coordinate 464,975 of NW_015148971.1, forward strand.
CTACTAGAAACAATTGTTTCATCTATCACATAAACAATAAAAAAAAGATTCCTATTCTATTGAAATAATTTCTGAAACATAATGCTCCTATACATTTCTAAGGTTCTCGTTGACGAAGGGAACAAACGATGATATTAAAATGGAGCTTTCTCCGTATAATAAAAGAAGAATAAGAATAATAATAAGAAGATTAAAAAGGAAAAGGAAAAAAAGAAAAACCTATTCCTACACCACTTTTGCAGAGTTTCTTCGATCACGTTGGTTACTCGGTGAGAAAATGTCGAGGTTGGAAAAACGAGGGCTCATGCTACTATCGGAGGAGGCGCGAGAGACATAGGACGAGAAGAGAGAAAGATAGAGAGAGAGAGAGAGAGAGAGAAAGAGAGACAAATAGAAGGAGACGGTGAAACCCACTAAATCAATACTCTGCCATCGCCTCGACTCCGAGCCTCTCATACCCCTTGCCACTCTCTTTCACTCTCTCTCTCTCTCTCTCTCTCTCTCTCTCTCTCTCTTTCACCTCCTCATCCTCCTCGTCTTCCTCCGTCGTCTCGTCGGTTCCATCCGAAGCGAAGCATGCCACCCTTCGTTCCACCCCCGTCACGCTCTCGAAGCGAAACTTCTCTGGCTTTGCTTCTACCCTCGGCTACTCCCGCAGAGAGTTCCCTACTACTATAACTACTACTACCACTACTAATACTGCTTACTACTACTATTACTACTACTACTACTATTACAACGAACCTCTTCGAGTCTTCGTACGTTGAACGCGAAGGAGGAGCCTTCTTCTCCACCCTCTAGCACACGGCTCCTGTGACGTCAACGATGTACAGGAAATGCGTTTCGCCCTAGCACACCGCTCCTCTTTCTTCCTCTATCTGTCTATCTTTTTCTTTCTTACATGTTCTTTTTCTATATTTTTTGTTATTCCTATCTCATCTTTTCGTTTTATTTCCATCAACGGAGTTCACGCTCCTACTTTTATCGTGGACAGCCTAAGAAGACACGTCGTCACCCTTTTTTTGTCTYTCTCTCTCTCTCTTTCACTCTCTATCTCTATCTTTCTCTCTTTCTTTTCTTTTTGTTCTTACTTCTTTTACTACTCTTCATTTTCTTCCTTGGGAGAGCTCACCTAAGAGAAGTTTCATCTCTGAAAATCTCAAATCGTTTACTTCATCTTCTTCGTTTAAATTTAATGTTTCTCGAATATCCAATGAATGGCTCGAATCTCGTAAAATACTTTTTAGCGAGTCAGAATTAGCGATTTTTTTAATTTCTAATTCTTTTTTCTTTCTTGATATTTAACAAATATAATATGCTTGTCGAGAACTCGAAATTATCAGCTTTAGTTATACCAAGTGTTACAATTGTTTGACGTTAAATTCGAAAAAAGAAAATACATAAAGTAATGGCCTGTATTAATAACTGTATTGCCATAGCCACACCCAGAAAAAGATAATCCGGTCGTCAACACTGATAAATTAAACTTCGAGGAATGCGCTTATGGAAAACAGTCCATGCTTCAAAAAAAAATATTGAATTAAACGCGTATCATATATACAGGCTGATTCATTAACTTTTGCCACCTAAATAGTTCTGAAAGTATGATAGTAGCAAAAAGGTTTGTATACCTTTACCTTCGTTGACCCTCAAAAATATTAATGTTGCACATTATTAGATTCGCCTCGACAGCCGTTATCAGAAAATTAGAATTAAAACATAATATTCTATTTAAAGAAATAAAGTTGACTTTTAAATCTCGGAAGTGACTCCATCTAACAAAAAAAGCTGACATCATATTATAATAGCCCCTATTTTTTTATGCAATTTTTTTTCCGAGAACTTTTCTGCTATTATCATACTTTCGGAGCTATTTAGGTGGCAATAGTTAGTGAATCACTCTGTATATGTAGACGCATTAATAATTCAAATACAAGTTATAATGTTGTTATCTTATTATCATCGATCGATCGTATATACATTGATAGTGTAATATATTTTTCTTACATTATGTACGACATAACTTTTTAAAAATAATCAACGTAGCTTAGAATATCGCTCAATGAAACTACTTACTTATTACTGATTCTTTTATCGTGGTATAAAATGTCGTAACAAAAAGATTGAATTTAAAAATGCTTATCGGTGGAATGCTTAAGCATTAAGAAGAGAGTTAAGCGGACTGGAACAAATAACCGGTTTGGGAATTGTGTCAAGTTCAGAGCATGAAAAACGCTATCGACTGTTGTATATGCGAGTAAAGAGAGACAATGTCACGTATATAGATACTTCTTATGCATATGGGAAACGTATACGTTGAGCCTCCGTGAAAAACGACGAACAACAAATCGTTTCTGTGTATGTATCTATCAACCTTCCTACCTTTCTACCTTTCAACCTTCCTACATACCTACGCTATCAAACAGAGAAGAGAAAAAGCGAAAAACTGTAAAAATGTTGCCATATTTACTTGTGACATTTTGGCAGCCATAAATTCGGGGGTTTAAATAGAGTACACCGTTCTGTGTAAACAAAATACACCGTTGTTTTCTGCGATTATCGATCGTACGGATTAGCTTTTCGATCGTACCTATACATCTATCTATTCGATAGAAAATATGTAGAAAATTGAACGAAAAATCTGATGACTTAACGTTTGCACTTCGTTGTACGATAGAAGTCAAGGCTGCCTTACGACGAAGTTTCATTCCTCGACTACAAACATTTACTTTAGAACCGATGAGAAATACGAGATGGTTTGTACAGGTGAATCGAACTATAGAAGCTTAAGAGTATATGTACGTGTGTATTCATGTATGTGAGCATGAAGTAAATCGACCACACGTTACCACTTCAATACACCCGAAGTTATAGGGTATGCAAATCAAGAAACGGAAATAGCACATGTCCCAGTGAAAGTATAGTTAAACTTATATAAACATGAATATTGTACAAAACTAATTATTTTATATATTATAACTACCAAATAAAAAAAAATGTAAGACAAAGAACAATGAGACGAAAAAAATTCTTGAAAAAGGTATAGATTGATAAAATCTAGCGGAATTGGAAGAAAGACTTGTATGCTTCAACTACTCATTGGCCAATAGAAACGTTTTAACGGTATTCCCATGACTATTACATAAATCAGAGTCGAATCACACGGCATTAAACAATGAAATCATTTCGCGCGAGAGCTTTCTGATTCGACTCTCATTCTCACCCTTTTCCTTTTATCTAGAAAGAACGGCCAAGCAAAAAGAAAAAGAAAATGGAAGAAAGAAAAAGAAGAAGAATATAAAACAAAAAAAGAAAAAGAAAAAGAAAAAGAAAAGGAAGAAGAATAAGAATGGTGTAAAGATAAGGGCAAGAAGCAATCAATTGAATGTTTTCGTTTTGAGGTATGAGTCGCGATCAAGAAGAAGTAAGGAAGGGTAGAAGAGGGTAAATTGGAATTCCACGACGCGAGCTACAGTTCGCTTTGGTAAAGGGGCGTTTGTGGGAGGTTAGGGAACCGATGGAGCACCGTGAAACTGAAAAGGAAAGAGGAAAGAGAGAGAGAGAGAGAGAGAGGCGAAAGATAGAACGAAAGAGAAGACCGGGAGAAAACGAATAGAAGCGGAGAGTGGAGTGGAGAGGTGCGCCCAAGGAATATTTACTGCCATCTTCTCTACCACTTACCCACAGATTCACTGCTCGGACTTGTAAACACCTCTTAACTATATAGAGATACTATCTTGCTTTCCCTCAGCGCGTATCCTAAACTGTTTCGCGGCTCCGTTATAGCTAAAGGATTATTAATTAGATTGTTCTTGAATCCTTTCTTATTTCTTATTAATTTTTTCTAATTTTTTCTATTTTTTTTTTTCAATTCTTCTTTTTATGTAACATTCATTTTCTATCGACAGCATCTTCGATCGATAAGAATGATAAAAAGACGTTTTGTCTTTTAATTCTCATCAATTTTCTATCAGTGATGAAAGAAAAAGATCGTTCCGATGTTCACACTCTTGGCCTTCGTTAGAATATAATCGACTTGATCAAAGATCAATGATCATTTGTCTCGGCAAGCAAATTGTAATAAAAAGAAAAAGAAAAACAACTCGTTTGCAAAGATGGCAATCTAGATCAAAGGAATCGATCTAAAACAATTAGCCACGCGTAAGTCCAAAGTTTTTCGATACGCCGCAAAGATATGAATTAATTACTCAATTATAACGAATAAGGTGGCTCGTAATTCCGATCAATCGATATTTTTAGTCCATCCTGTCTCCCTACCAGAGAGTTAGTTCCCTTCCTTCTTACTACCTTCTTTCTTTCGCGTCGCGGAATTCCAATTTACTTCGGACCCTCTCTTTCTCTTTCCTCCCATTCCATGACTTCGACCAACCGTTCGTCCGACCGATCGGGAACGATTCACCGAAATAAAAACACACCCGTCGCTTGATCGCTCCTTCCTTACTTCGTTTCGCTTCCATTCTCCCTTCGATCGTCTTTTTAATCTTCCACCCTATAGCTAAGAGATTTCCTCTTTCGTAAACCCAAATCAATACGCCCGTGAGTCAGCCTTAGAACGAAACGCCTACGTTTCTTTAACAATCGTGTAAAATTTCTAGTATATTTTTACTTATATACGTTAAAAATAATACCTGTTTTTAAACGATACATCTGTTACCTTTATAGAATAATATAATTATTTTATTATAAATCGTCCACGAAAAAAAAATAAACACAAAAATGGTAGAACTTTGTGAAATATTGCAAGCTACTAGCTTGAAAGAAATGGTCGCGTTATCTTGCGTTGAAAAGAGAAAGAGAGAGAGAGAGAGAGAGAAAGAGAGGTAGAGTGAATGAGGGTCGAGGAGGAATTGTAGAGGGATGGGAAAAAGCGTTGCTGACGGCCCGACCGATACCAGAGTAGAAGAGGATGAGAATCAGAGAGAGAGAGAGAAAGAGAGAGAAAGAGAGAGAAAGAGAGCGAGATATCCACCACTGCGCGGACTGGAAATGAAAGAGCCAGCACCGAACGAACGATAATTCATTCGTGAACCGAACGAGGCAGCTGAATCCGGCGTTGCACACGTGCACGATTTCGTCGACTGTTCGACTCTTTCTCTCTTTTTCCCTTTCTCTCTTTCTCTTTATATATATGTACATATATGTATATATACATACGTAGAAGCCAACATTTTTCACTTTTATCCAAAAAACCTTTCTAAAATCCATAAAATCACAGAACGCGATCCCAAACCTTCGAGGCGAGCTTCCACACCTCTCTTTTGATGACTTTCCTCGAACTTTTCGACGGGAATGAAATTGTCACGTGTGTGTCGTAGAAACGCATATCGGACAGGTGATATAATACTTTACTTTCGTTTTCGTTTTCGTTTTCGTTTTCGTTTTAGTTTTGTTTTTAACTATATTTCCTTCTTTTATTTTGGCTTACTCTTACTCTTCATCTTTCTCTTTCCCTCCCTCTCTTGCTCACTACGCGAAAACGTTGATGAAATATAAAAGAGACAGAAATCGATTACTCCACTGTCTATATTTCATTAAAAATTTGACGTTCAATGTGATATTGAATTTTTTCGTTTTCTTAAATGAAATCGTAATTCCTTACGAAGGATCGTAAGGGTAAGAAAGGAAAGTGAGAAAGAATTTTTCTGTTTTTTTTTTTTTATCACAATTAATAATTCATAGAATTCTGATGAATTTTGGGAAAAAGATACAGAGAGAGAGAGAGAGAGATTAAGAGAAAGAGAGAACGAAAAAATAACGAGAAATTTAAGTTACCGGACGGAAAGACGAGAGAATACTGACTTCGTTTTCGGTGCATCGACTTTTTTAAAATTTTCTTCAAAGGAAACGTGCCCTTACCAGGCATTCAGATTTTTATTTATTTTTCTTCAGGTTTATCTGAAAAAAAGTGAAACTCCAGGACTACGGGCATTGTTCCCGTTTTTCCCGTTGAAACTTAAGGGACGTGAAATGCCCTCATGAAACGGCGCACGACCCTCGTAGAGAAGCGACTTTCACTCCCATAAAAATATAAAGGTTCTCTCTCGCTTTTGTATGTTACGTGAAACGACATCAAAACCTAGAAAACTCACAGGAAACCTTGAAAGAAATTCTTAGAAAAAAATAAAAGGTATTTTCGAAAGTTTTCTTAGAGAAAAGAATTGTTAAAGAAAGCATCCGTAATATAAATGTATATGAAAAAGATTAAATATTTTTTGAAATATTTTTTTTTTTATAACGTTTTCCTGAATAAAATACTTTTCATTATATCAATAATATAATTATGTTTTGTTTCGATAAATTCATATAAGTCAATTTAAAATTTGTTAAATACTTAAAAGATTTTCCAAATATTAAGAATAATTCATATATTTTTCAATTCAACTTATTGATCTCTTGTTATTTTTCCATGATTCGAGAAGAATTTTGGTGGAAAATTTGAAAAAAAGTTTTGCAACGGAGTGTACCGTAGAACCCACCCCCTCAAAGACGGAGGGTAGGTACGGTAAGTTCTAGCTCTAAGCGTAGCTAGCAAAAGGGCGGGCAGTCAGCGTGAAACGAAAAGGGAGATTTAGATGTCATCCTCTGACATGCTGCTTTTCTTCCATCCCCACTCTCCTAATGTACCAAGCTCCAAATGGTCTTCCATGATGATAGACAAAAATGCCGACCAGACCGCCTCCGACGTCGCTTAACGAGATTATTTCGTAGAAAATAAAAGAAAAACCAAAATAAAATGAAATAAAATTTAACAAAGTGAACGTTCCTATTGTTTTGAAATGGAACAAATTATCTACAAGATAATTCAATCATTGAGTTATTTTTCATCCTTAATAAAATTTCAATATCTCGATTAATTTCCTCCGAGCGAACTAATTAAATAGCAAACCTTACGATTGAATTTTAATGTAACACGGGGACTAATGAAATCGTACTCGAAGCGGTGACTCGAATCTACATGAAAATTACTCTCTTTCTCTCTCTCTCTCTCTCTTCTCTCTTGTTTTTGCCCCTATACTTAAAGAAATGTATCTCTTTGTAAAGATGTCAAACGAAACACATTAATTGTATACGCACGAAAACGCGTATCGTTATAATTTTCAGCTTTGCGAAAAAATGTTAATGGGCTTAAATGCGGTCTCGTCTTTTGTAGAAGGGAAACCCTAAATTTTCTACGAGATTAGCTCATCCAATCGAATGAAACATTGGAAGGGCGTTCTTAATTAAAATCTTCTTGGACTTGGCTTGCGAAGCCTGCTTTGAAAAGAGAGACTAAGAGAGATAGAGAGAAAGAGATACCGTAAGACATAAGAATAGAACATTAAGAGGTTTCCCTGCCGATCTTCAAACTTCTAAGATGTCTGTTAGCTTAACGTAAAACAGGATCGTCCTTGACAACAAATTTTCCTTTGCGACGAAAATGTTCTGGTATTATTTTATTAATAATTACAACAATAATATTAATAAAAATATTAATAAAAATAATAATAATAATAATAATAGGAACAATAATGATGATAATAATTCATAGGGAAGAAAGCAATCGTACCATAAATTGACGACGATATTATTTCGTTGACATTATTTTCATTTATATAGTAACTTTACACAGTCGAAACAAAAAGCTTCCTTTGCATGACAATAAACGCGATGTCCGATTTTATGGCGTAAAGTACTAGCCACACGCATCCTATTATCCTGGAACAAAGAATTCGTAAAAACGAGTTATCCCTGTTCGCGTTACCGCGTTGCGACAAATTTTATGACATACATATAATGTAAAAGAGATATGATCGTTTAAGTTAGCGCTAGTTATTTCGATTAATAATTATTATTAATTAAATTAAATACATTTTTGTTTGTGTATATATGAGTATGTGTGTGTGGTATCTTCATAATAGGTATTGCATAGGAAAACACGAGATAGTATGTATTAATCGTATTTAATGTTTGAAGGAGAAATTGATTAACGCATGTCTCGATATGAAAATTATACCTGTACCGCGTGATGATCGAAAACAGTGACGATAACACAGACGCATAATACGTGTACGTATGTATACCACGGTCGAAGTCGAAACTAGCATGGGGTGAGCGAATTTGCATATCGTTTGTTATTCAAATACTGCAACTCACTCTTCTGATTTCCAATGAGCGAAACAACGTAGGGCTATCGTAGTCGGGTGATGACGTATCAGCTTAATAAATTGTTCTTCTTCAGATGAATTGTCCTATTACATTTTTGTTTGTACAACATAACAACGTTATCCTATTTATAAAAATACGAAGTTATATCTATTTACATATTTCAATAATATTTTTAAATTCCCAACAGTATAAACTTGAATTGTAATTGGGCGAGATAAAGTAAGTAAAAGGATTTGTATTACAAAATTGTTAGGTAGGTTAACGGGTGTGAATGAAAGGAAAGATATAGGAGCGTAAACGATCGATAAAAAAATAAAAACAAAAAAAAGTATAAGAAAGGTCGTTAGGTATAGCGTATCGAAGGCAGTGGTATCGGGTTAAGGGTTGGTGGTCAGTGCGTCGATACTTAAGTGGAGCATCTTAAGTGGATCTATAAATTTCCCGGCGAAGTCCAAAGATCGAGCCTATATTTACTCTATTATGCAGGGCCCGGTTTTTACAAGCCGTTTACGTTTAACGGCAAATAATCGTTTAGATGCCGCGCCGTGATACGGGCCATAAATCTTGGAACACGTTCATGCCGAGTTCGAGAGCAGTGTTAAGTCCAGAAAGAGAGTATAGAAGGAGAAAGAGAAAGAGAGAGCGATGAGAGAGAGGAAACGAGCGCGCAGGTCAGTACCGCCATTGACTTTAAGCGGGGTACGGAAGGTGGCAGCACGAAAACAGCTGCTGCTACAAGGGACACCCCCGAATACACACGGGTCCGCCATCTGACGAGTTTTCCCATAACGTTTCCAGCTATTCGATTCCCTTGAATTTCGATAGATGGCCATTTCTTCGTTGGCGGGAAAACTCTTGAAAATATTCGATCGATCCCATGCCTTCCATTTTCCCGCTCTTATCAGTTCACGTGTGTAAAAAGGTACTTTACCTAATACTTCGTTAATACTGTATTATTTCTTTAAATTACCGGTCGGCATAAATAAAGGTAATTTAACGTTGCATGCCTTAAACGTTTTCCTTATTATTTCAATATTCTCGCCATATTCGCGTTGAAAATTCCCACGAAGAATTTAAATAACTTCTCTATTTTCTTATACAAAAAGGAAGTTTTCCTAATTGGAAACGTCGAAAGTGATAGAACATCCTCGGTAATTGGTATTCCAATGGTGTACATAAGTAATTTTACAGGAGTCTACGGCATGCCATCACGCACGTTCTATACTACTGTCGACTCTAATAATAGACTTTGGCACCTTGCTACTTTGGACTCGGAGGACCACCCAAACGACAAAGAACGGAAGAAGCCTAAGAAGAAAAGGAAAAAGAAGACGAAGAGAAGAGGGACGATAGGAGGAGTGTCAAATTTACGATCAACTTGCCAGTGGCAGCTCAATCAGTATTATACAAGAAAAGACAACTATAGTACTTATGTATGTACAAATCTACTACAGTATATGAGTATGTATGTTGTACGTAGATCTAACAGCGAAACACAGTAGGCCGATTGGAGTGATTGATAAGCACTGCCACGCGCCACTCGCGCGGACAAATACTATCGCGGAAAGGGCGACGGGACCGCCCGCGGTGATCCCCGCCACATGACGTACACATATACATATGCCGCGCCTCTCTTCTCTGTGATCTTTCATCTTCATGGAATTAACTAAACCTTTTTAATTTCTTACCATTTATTTTTTATTTTCCTTAACTTGTTCTTGAACGGAACAGAGCTTGTAAGAGTTAAGGACTTCTCGAGTATTTAACAGAGATGAATAACAAAGATGATTCTTCATCTTGTTAGATGCATATAGAGAAATATATAAGATGGTGTCTTTAAAGCTGCAAATGTGGTTAATATAGTATTGCATCATGCTAATACAAATAATATGCTTGTTATCTCAAAAATTTATTGTTTAGAAGTAACTGGTGAGTTGGTACAAATGTTTTTTGTCGTTTATATGATTATAAATATAGTATATATTTGTTTTATTAATTATTTTTTATTTTATTACGATCATATAATATGTCATTGTAAAGGATGAAATTAGCATTACTGATTAGATTACTGAAACAACTCAAAAAGTTTTTAGAAGATTTCAATGTTGGTCAATCAATAAAATTGAATCAAAAATAATCCGCTTCATATCGATAATTTTATTCTTCTTAACAATTTCATCAAGCCGAAAATAAACGGCGACATCGTTTCGAGAATGCTCCCTTAAGTATGATACATGGCACGGATATGATGTATGGTGGCGGGTAGGTACGTCGATAGATAAAAAATGAAAAAAATAAAAGGAAAAAATTGCCATTCCGATCGAGCCACGTCGATGATTATCGAGACGGAACCGGAGTTACGAGCTTTTCCTCTGATATCGGCAACAAGTTTTCTCTCGCTTATACAGAGACTAGCTAGAATCAACGAAGAATGAACGCTTTCGGCAACACCGGTGTTTAAGATCGGTTGACTATAAAATGAGATGATAAATGATTGGCCGAGGCAAAGTAAGCGAGTTCGATCGGACAGGTAGTAATACGCGAGCTCGAAGACTGTAACTCATGCTTCGCTTCGATGCCAAGGAAAATTGTGACGTGACAAGGAAAAAGTATCTCGATAGTGTCTATTACCATCCTTCTTTCTCTTTCTCTCTATCTCTTTCTCCTTTTGCCTCTTTCCTTTTTTTTTTATATTTTTCTCGTTAAAAAAAAAAGGAAACTAATTAGTTCATATAACTGTTACTATGAAACAAGTTGACTCTACTCGAAATAGAAAAGAACGATTTTAATCGCGACACAAGGCATACGTTGGTAGGTAAAATACCCAAGGTCCACTTCTTATTTCAATTTTCTCACGCACCATGAACCCTCGACCGAAACTATTACTTTGCCCGTTACTGGCCAACTAAAACAAAAAAGAAAAAAAAAAAGAAATACCGATCCGCCGTTTTCATACGACACGGTACGGAGTTTCGAGAACGAGTGCTTCCCTAATTAATGGGCGTAACGTGAAAGCTACTACGTCGTTTCGACGATCTCACGCGTACGTTATGTTTTACGAGCCACGTATGCAATACCGTGATTTCATTTTTATCCATTCCCATGACCTTTGGAATTTCTATTATTCTTGCTAAAAATATTATTCCATCTTCTTGGTGACGTCAAATCTTTATTTGACCTAGTCCAGTTACGTTTTTAACAAGGTCTATGAATCCTACACAATCACTTCACTTCAGTTTCGTTTCTATCGTGTGAAAAGAACAATTTATCCGAGAACAAAAAAGAATTCGTACATTATTAAAATCTAAATCTATTTCTAACATTAACACCAACAATGGCATCCAACATTACATCACAAACTTTTTACTTCTGAAAACCAACTTCTCAAGATACATGTACAATGTGTAATAAAAATAACCAAATACTCTTACGAAGAAACGTGATAGCGTGGTATGAAAGTTACAACCACGTCAAGAGGTTAAAGCGTTTGGTAAAAACAAAAAAAAAAACAAAAAACAACAAAAAACTTGCGGAGAATTAAATTTTTACGCGCGAATCACGAGGTACCAGTGAAATATTTTGATGAATAGCAGGCAAATTTCTTCTAATCCGTGACAGGGAGTAGAGTTTAACTCATAAGGGAAACGTAGGAGGTGGCTATAGTGGGTGGGGGAGGATGAAGGAGTGAGAGGGAGCAAAAGGGTGTCATGGGAGAGGGCGGGAATTCAACCGGTTCTCCCGTTGCGGTTCGAATCTCTTCGTTTTGTATTTGTACGTGTATGTTTGTATGTGTGTGTGTGTGTGTGTGTGTGTGTGTGCGTTCATGTATATCTGTTCGTTCGTTTGTTCGTTCGTTCGTTCGTGTGGCACGCAGTTCGCGCAATCGTACTGCGAAGCCGATCAGCAAGGAGATAAACGTGACACCGATGTAGCTCTTGCTCTCTTGCCACGGTCTCTTCTAACATCGAGCAAGGCGAAGTACAAAAACTACTCCTCGGAGGTTCCGCGCGGCGCATCGTTCTTAGATTCTCATCTTTGCTGCGCCATGGAAGGCGCCTTATCTGCCGCAGAAAATCAAAATGTCGCGCCTCGAGAAGCAGAACTTCCGTATCTCTTGCTAAGCTATTTTACATAACGCGCGATTATGGTATTACTACTCGCATTTAAAAACCGACTTATTATTCTCTTGTAAGTAATTTTCTTCGAAGAAGAAAAAAAGAAGAAGAAGAAGAAGAAAAAGAAAAACTTGTCTTCTCTTTCTTACAATGTAAAATACTATTCCTTTAGTATCTTGATTAAATCTTTTCAGTCGGCATACTTTTAAGTAATGAAAATGCAGCAAACGATTAATAATTTTCTGTCAGTTTTCCAACGACATTTATAATTTGTTAATAAATTAATAAGAATAAAAAATAAAAATATGAAAATCTTTGATTACGATTTTGTCGAGTAAACGATAAGAATCATTTTGATTAATATAAAAATTCTTCAAAGATCTCATAAAGACATGAAACTCCCGTTAAAGAAACACGAATGCACGACGATGTTAATCTGTATATACTTTTTGTTAAAATACAAGTACGCGATAAAAGTAAATATTTTTCTTTATCTCGGTGTGGTATCTGAAAGATTTCACGAAAACGTTCCATAGGACAAGAGAGTGTTTGGATTCTCGCGAAAGAGGGGAAGGTGTATTGCAATGATAAATCTCGGACGATTTCCATTTATCCGCGGCGAGACTAAGTCGGTGGGATGGCAAAAGGTAAAAGGCTGTCTCTAAAACGTGGAAATTATTTCCACCGACTTCACGAATACTAGATTCAAATCTACGAACTCTTACTCTCTCTCTCTCTCTCTCTTTCTCTCTCTCTCCATCTCTCTCTCTCTTTTGCTCTCTGAGTGCACGGTACCGAGACTATCTCGAATCTAGCTGCCTAGCTGAGAATACCTGTCGGTATTCCTCTCCCTCTACGTGAAGGAGGAGGGCTAACCCATAGGAGTCACCTTTTCGACATCGTGCAGCTACATCTCCTTGGATGGAACGAATGAAAATAAAAGAAATCGGCAGAGATACATATAATATGATATACACAGACTTTATCTCTGTGTGCATCATGTTAATACAATTTTTACAAATAATTATAACTTATAGTTCAACTAAATTATTATACTATACGAAATAATCAACATATTCATTTTAAATTATAATCAAAAATGTATAAGCTTAAAAAAAATAAAAATAAAAATTAAGAGTTAAAAACCAAATCCGGATCTTCTTAATCTTTTATATTTATTCATATGCTGAAAGGAGAAGCAGAAGGTAGGATAAAAAAACGTATGAGACGAGTGACTTATATGGCTATTTTACTTTAATAATCCCGTTATATTCGGTTAGGCTATTTCTTTAGAACTCTTACCCTTTCTCGTCGTAGATAATGGCGGTATCGAAAGTTGGGACTAGAGCCTTGGCCCGAGGGCGTAAAGGTCCGTCTGAAAGGCGGCCTCATCATCCGTCAACTGTCATAAGTCCGACCAATCCCACGAGCCAGAACCGTGTTCGCGTTGAGCCACCCACGAGTTCCCAAGAGCGACACCCCTTTCTCCATCTTTTATTCCTCTAGATATTTTTATTTTTTTTATTTTTCATTTGATAAACATTTTCATATGTAATATTGGTATAAATATAAAATATAATATATTAAATAATTTTATTTAAAACAATTAGTTTGATAGTCACGTTAAGTTGATATTAAAAAGTTGATGTTTACTAGCGAAACAATAGAAAAAAAAAATAAAAAAAAATAAAAGAACCAATCAATAATATCAGATTCGTTTACGCATTTGTATCAATTAGACCCGATTAAGGTCTTTAACGCACGTCGAGGGTACGAATGGATCGAGAAAACACGATCGATAGCCGAAGTCGGAGTATAGTAGTACAAACTTCGGTTGGATGTTGCTGGAAGTGGATAAAAAAAATGGTATTTCGGGTTGGCACGTTCGGAATGCCCGTTGCTTGATTTACCGGCAACAGTCTGAAAGACTGTGCTGGTCGGAGAACGAATTTAAGCAGGAAAAACCATGGAGAGAAGCAAGTTGTGCGTTCTTCTGGACGCGTACCTTTCAAAGAAGGCAAGAGGGGAGGGTTGTTCCTTTATCCTCATGAAATTCCCGCGATCTATTTTGAGAGATAAGTATTCTCGACGTTCGGCAAAAGCCTGAGGAGGAAACGGGATCTCTTCAGCGACGCCTTCGACCTTTTGCTTCGTTTGCCGGCCCTCGACGGGACGCAAGAACAAATTGCAATGAGTTCCTTCGAGGACTCTCGAATGCCGGCTTGCCATCGATATCTCGCATCTAATGCAATTTACAATTGTCAAGCACGCCGGGACGGATCTCGATCGTTCGAAAATTGCACGTTACTAACTTTTGTGTTACCAACTATAGATCTATGTCATTAATCAATCAATTTGATATAGAAAAATATTCTCTTCATTTGTTTTTTAGTTTTGGTCCAGTTTTTTAGTTAGGATCGAAATATATGAGTCGTTATTTTTTTCAAGTTAATTAATAACATTGATAAGTTATTTCAAGGTACTCTGATATATTGTATGTATATTAACCACATGATGAATAATATTTTTCTTCTTGCTCCTAAAGATACTATCGTTAATATAAAAATATAAAACGGTAATGGAAATCATGTCGGACGATATGCAAGATAAGTTAACGATAGGGCATACTTAGCGCGCGATTCGTGTCACGCAGACGCGTGTCGGTAAATTTACGTTATACGTAAACGAAGAAAAAGCAGGTTGATTTGAAATCTAATGAACGCGTAATATCGTGTACCTCGTTCTTGTGTACATTAATTTAACGATTGCCAAGGACGATCGAATTCAACCTAATACGAGTCCATTATTATCGATTTAAAACTAATCGATTCGACTTATTAAAAGTTGAAACGATTAATATATATATTTACTTTTTATATAAAATAAAATAATATCAATATGATTTAAATTTTAATATACAACCTATATTTGGCATTAACAATATTTCTGTAAAAAAAAAAAAAAAGAAAGAACAAAAATAAGAAAAATAAAATTCTCATTTGGTATTCCATCATCCTTATATAGTTACTACGAAGTACACGATGGAAAGAAGGATTGAAATCCACTCACCATAAACCGAACGTATCCTCGACGCGTATAGGCCGTGGCATAACTTTTCACGGGGGAAAATGTCAGAAAGCATCGACTAATAATCGCGCACATATAATAATAACTATCTAAGAATCGAATATAAATCACGATACGTGAAATCGAAAAAATCCGAGAATGATAATAATCCTATAAGATAGAATCGATTGCACCGAGACGACATTCAAAGTATCTTCGTTCTCGACATTAAGAAAGTTGATTTAAAAAGAGAAAGGAGATGGGGGAAGATTCTAAGGGTTGATTCGAGCGTGGTCGACATTTGAAATTGATGGTTTATTTTTTTGCCGGGAAAAAAAATATCGTCACTCGAACGATAAGGAAAAAAATATTTTCTATTCTCGGAAACTCGATTTTATTTCTCTCGACGGCGATCGGTCGCGAAGTAAGGTAACGGATCGAGACGCGCGGAAACACTGGCAGGATTATGAAGTGCGATGTTGATACGATGGCAGGCAGCGCCGGTGAAAGAGGAAGGAGGAAGGAAGGCAACCTAGCAAGCGCGAGGGCGCGCGAGAGAGTTCGCCATGCCCATATGCCTGTACCCTGTTCTCTCTCTCTCTCTCTCTTTTTCTCTCTTATTCTCTCTCTTTCTCTTATTCTCTTTCTCTTTCTACGTGTGTGTGCCTTCGAAGAGCGCGGGAGAGTGCGAGTCCTTCTTCTCCCTCAGTCAACCCACCCTCTCTTTCTCTCTACCACCTTCTCCTCTTCCTTCACCTCCTCCTCTTTCTCCTCCTGTCTAACCATATACACGAGCTAGACTCGGGTCCGCTGCGAGCGCACCCACGCGATCGAAACAAGCCGCGAAGAGTACTCCGTCATCGATGAACCGACCCCTCTTCCTTTTTATTTTTATTTTCTTTCTTCCTCATACACTCACTCTTACTCTTAAATGCTGTACTCTCATTTTGTTTCATAGAAATATATGGACCGCTCATTTGGCAAATCGATTAACCTCTTAAGGGGCCAAATTGTTAACATCAGTAATAAGAAGTAAATCCTTTTTCTTTCATTTTACTTATGGTAAATAAATTATTTATATTATGACAGTTGAAATTTATTTTTCTGATTAGAATATTTAGCAAAAATTGTATACATTTATTTTTGTATCAGTATGTCGAATGAGAAACTACGAAACAATAAAATTTATCATAATAGAATGCTAAAAATAATTTTTTCAATTAGAGTTAATCGTTTCAATCTATGAAAGGTACGTATAAAGATATTTATGTATCAAGATAATTTTATTTAAAATTTTTATACATATATTTTCTAATAATTACGTACTAAAAGAAAAAAACTCGATTACCTTAATATAAGAAAATTGAAATAATAATAAAATTTCCTTTGTAAGTAAGTTGGATAAAAGGTTGAGAATCACCGTCCGTGGAAGGTTTCGGAAGGGAGCGAAATTTTCAGCGGGTGCTATTATAGTTTGTTGGCCGATTCTAGGTTCGTTTCGGGGGCGAGCGTTCGAAAGCATCGCGAGCCATATATCCGTAATTACGTCAGTAGCGGGGAAAAGCTTTTAACGTGCCGCCCCGTGACCGTCGACGGGCGAATCAAAACGAAGAGAACACGTATGTCTATCTCTCTTTCTCTTTCTATATGTAAAGATAACTCTATGTCTGGTTGCCTGTGTGTATGTGTATGTATGCATGTGTATATGTGTGGTGTCCGTTGCTTGCGCGCAAGCCGAAAGGGAAACCGAACTTAATACCTGGAACCTGGACGTAACGTAATGTATTACAGAGAGAGTTACAATGCCAACGCACACCCTGCCGTAGTGTGTTACAAGTCAGACTACGACGCGGATTTCTAGACGCAAAACTAGAAAGTGTATGACTTTGCTACATGGAATATATCGTGTTCAGTTGAAAAATAGGTATACACCGATGACGAGACTTATGATCACATTTTTACTGATAGATAATATATACGTTCGTACTAGTCTTATAAACGTCATTGAATACTATTGCTCGCTATCTATCATTATCTATAATCAAACTGAAGTAAGAACATTGTAGATAATCACTGTGATCATCGTGTATTTTTTTTCGAGTATAAACATAACGAGTTACATGTGTTACAGTTTTAAGAACCTTTTTTAACGTTTTCACATTGATCACAAAAAACTTGTCAATTATAGGTAATAAAGGGTTTACGTTATTCATTATCCCCTTTATTATTCATTAATTTATTTTTATCCTAACACTTGTCTCTCTTCCTATTTGATGTAATACTACCGTTGCATTTCATACTAGAAATGATAAATCGATAAATGATACGCTTTTATATTGCATTACCTTTTCGCGTGATCGTCTTACACCGCGAGTAAAGTATTTAAACCGGAGAGCACGGCGCCAACCCCGAAGGCATGCGAATACGATTAAATCGTCGTGGAAGTCAACGCTCACGCTTAACAAATCATCCGGCGTTGTCTTCGGAGGTGCAGCGCTATTTGTTGCAAATTAATTATTGCGCTGCGCTCCAAGTATTTCATCGCGACACCCTGGCGAACTTAAGTTATGCGCAAACGTAACGATGTTGTAAATCATACTAACAATGGTACCCACCTCATGTGTGGGTAGAAGATGTAACGCATCGATACATCGGCGATGAATACTTTCTTACGATCTTTGAACGTAAGCATTGGAAGTGCGACAAGAAGAAGCTGATAACTCTCGACAACTTAGCTTTGGATATTTTTCATCCTATTATGTTGTTAAGATTAAGATATATATTACAAATAAAAAAGGAATGATCGATTCGCTAATAATTCTTCGAACCTTTCATACATCTATTTAATTTCATTTATCACGATCGATAGATCTATGCGTCAAAATATCTATACGTAACGTAACTCGAAATCATTTGTTAATTCAATACTTTGACACCAATTTGAAAATCTAAATATTAGAATCAGAATATAAATAATTTGGATTATGAAATCGATTCGAATTGATGAGATCTTTCTATATCGACGTTTTTTTTTTGCTGTTACTTGTGCGTTTCCTTTTTTTCTTTTATTCCCCTCGCAAAGCTAGCCACATTCACGTGAAATCGTAGTTGGTAGTAGCAATTACGAATCGCGTGATTTGTGGCCGTAACTCGGTACGACGGCGGCGTCGTGACGCTCCCAACTTACCAATGGCGAGGTTCTAGGTGGCCGGCACCAACTTACCTTAGCCTTCGTCGCGCGTTGCTTTTTCTACGGAATAATATTACTTCGATCTACGATCTAGCCATTTCCTGGAAAATCGTATGTATCGTTGATAGAACAGAGATCATCATCATGTTATTAATGATTGATTGATCAATTCTGACCTTCATTTCTAACTTTATAATCTTTGGTGTTTAGAACATAGGAACGATAACCTATACGAATTATTATTTTTTATCTTATTAAATCTGATACTTGGCATTAAAAAAACCAACTACGAAAGTATTTCTTTCTTATTATAAAATATAAATTCAATTCAGGTATAATTGAGTAAATATAATAAATTCGATTAAACGATGGTGATTAAGATTTCGATATAAAAAGAAATTCAAACTAAAAAGTAAAGCTATAAAAGTAGTTATCTAGGAAAAAGACAAAAACACGAGACAAGGATACAGGAACAGCCGAGTGTCCAGGTGAAAGGGGACGACAGACGTGGTAGATTTAGAAAGTCACGAACGAGCACGGACTACCGTCGCTGTGACATTGCCTCTCAATTTATTCTGTGAACTCGTTCGCTAATTGAAAAGCGGATGAATTAACGCGGCGACAGCGATGGTGCCGACTGGATCCCCGCAATTTATAATGTCGCGTCGACGTACGAGCCTTATTTAAGTACGCACTACAATATGAGAAAGAAAGAGAGAAGATAGAGAGAGAGAGAGAGAGAGAGAGAGAAAGAGGGCATATTGTCATTGTAAAAACAAAATCGCTAGACGGCGCTAAAGCTTTCTATCATCCGATCGCTCTATAAATTTCAGGTGCAGCGGATGTCACGAAAGTATACAACCAACGTGTTGCGAATAAACGATCAAGAGATACTACATACTACCGTTTATACGATTCTCTCCTGTTTTTGTTTTAAACGTATATCTTTTCCATAACGGTATACACTGTAATTCGATGAAAGATATAGATTTGTAATCTTCCCTATGACGAATTCTCCAAAGGATAAAAAGAAATTCCATAGGATGTAATTGTAAAAAAAAAGAAATTCGATCGTATCTATACTATAGACATAAATTAATATAAATATATAATTCAATATAATATCATAATATAGTAACATATATTATAATGATAAGAAAAATTACATAATTATTATGATTACAAGTTAAGGAAATAAAAAATCTCAAAGAAATTGCTAATAAAGAAACTACAAAAGAAATGTCTTACAGCGGGATAAAATCGAAACCGTATTACGTGAAATTACTTTCATGAAATGATAAGACGATAAGAGTAAGAGGAAAAAAGAGGGCAAAAGTCGAAGCGCGATTTGGAGAAACGATCGAGACTCTACGTAAAACGAACGAATGAACGAACTAGCGAACTGGTGCCGAACGTGCAACAAATACGGACGATGATTATCGAAGTTGCTTTGAAGGGGGAGACAATAATTATAATGATTATATTGGACTCTTGGAAGGTAGGCGGTCACCGAAGGAATAAATAACAGGTTTCCTTGCTGCGTGCGCCGCTCAACATAGCAGCATAGGGCTGGTTCGATAGATGCGTATCTAAGTGTTCCGCGCGATAGAGACCGCCACCACGCCACTGGCTCCTGCTTTCCGCAAACGTTTCTTATCAAACGCGTCGGTGTACTCACGTTTTTTTTTTTTTTCTTTTTTTTTTCTCCTCTTATTTTTTCTTTCCTTTTTTTAACCCAAAATCGTGTTGCCATGATAAATACCTACGATCTAACGAAGATTAGAATAGACTAACAAAGTGCTGCAAGTTTCTACTTGAAAATAACATTTTTCTACGATCATTTTGATTGAGATAATAAAAAACATCGTATCCGTGATTAGTTTTTAACAAGCCATACTAAGCGTCAGACACGAAATGACGTAAGTGAAAATTAGATGCTTACCCGTATATATAAATAAAGTAGTTGTTTCTATATAAATTATTACATTACGTTGTTGAAATTTCCTACCTGGTTTGAGAACTTCGGAAAGAGAT
Organism: Polistes dominula; assembly: GCF_001465965.1. Next base: position 485,546 of record NW_015148971.1, read on the forward strand.
TTTCTTTTTACATGAACTTATTAAATTTATAAAGCTTACGAAAACACGTTGACAAAACTTAGAAAATATCTGTTCTATCGTTATGATTCGTCAATGAAGTTTAATCAACAAACAGAGGGGATGATGATAATCGAGAGAAAAGGATAGGAAAAAATAAAAAAATAAAAGAACAGAAAAGAAAGACAAACGAAATGAAAATAGATTCGAGGAAAAAAATAATAATGAGAGGAGTTTGGAGGGTGGTTGAGTGGGCGCGTCGTCGTAGCGACGTGCAATTTCACACGGGTATTACACGCAAGCTGAATATTCAATTCTTTCTTTAACACGATCTCCGTGCGATAAGTTTTTACCATTTCGCCACCGGACGAACGATAGCGTTGCGACAACGACCATTTTTAATATCAAATGTATATTCATCGCCATTACTGTAGAACGCCTTGCCACGCCCGAACATCCGGTCAAATATAAAGAAACGTTGTTTTTTTTTTTCTAACCCCACCACCCAACGAGAGAAAGAACGCAATGGTGGGAGAAGTTGCACATTAACTGCATTTTCCATATAGTATATTCTAAAAGAAGAGACAAGGTAAGCTAAAAAGACTTTACGAGAGATCGATCTTTCGAATGGGAAACAGATAGGCCGATTACAAGTCTCGCGGACGTCCGGTTCGATGAAAAAAGAAGTACAGGTGCCGGCAATGTGTCCCCCTTAAAGATATTACGTAGTGTTCCTCGAGACACCTAATTATACGATCGTCGTTTGTTCTTGAACCGGAGGATGCCATGGATCGACTCGATACCTATTTCTCTCTTTCTCCGTTCGAAACGGCAAAAGAGGAGTATGTTCTCTCTCTCTCTCTCTCTCTCTCCCTCTCTTACTCTCTTTCTTTCTTTCTTTCGTTCTCCTTTGCAGAAGGAGTCTCTCTCCGTGTGCACGCGGGTGAAGATTGTCGCGCGATTAGTGCGGGGCCCGATGTCACGCGTAAGATGCATTGCTCTCGTGCCATGGTCAGCGTCTTTATGTGTCTGTATACGTGTTTGCGTACATGTCTATATGTTAGTATTGGTGTATATATACGTTACATACTCGTGTACATGCATCCTCCCTCTCGTAGTCACACGCACATCTAACTCCGTATCCCAGACCGCCTGTTTATAGGGAGCAAGTTTATGTATATATGTATATATATACCCTAACGCCGTAAGTGCATAATCGTCGATCTCATCTGCTTGCACTTTGCGTCAACTCACGGCACCTTGCAGGAACGAGACGCATCTAGGTACACCAGGACCAATCTCTTCGACGTAATTCTGCACACCGATCGCGTTGCTATAATACGTTTATAGTTATCTCTTTAAGTAAATAACTTTTATTTTTGTATTAATCTATTTTTTATTCTATTCATCTTTACTTCAAATTTGATATAAATAAATTAATTCCTTTGTACTTTTTAATTATTTTTATTTATTTTTTACCTACCAATAATTCTTTAATTAATTTGTAAAATAAATAAAAAAAGTGATTTCAATAAAATGTTGTATTGCAATAGTGCAGAATTTGTGTAAAAAATATTATGTCCAGTCTAACTGAACATTAAACTTTGAGTAATAATTGCGATTTTGAGCCACACTCGACATAACAGTTGTAAACTTTAATAAAAATTAATATACAGGATGTCTTATAACTGACTATATATGAAAAACTAAATCGAAAATGTAGAGTTGCAAAAGTCTTGGTTTTGGAAGAAAAATAAATTGTAAAATTAGTCTGTGTTTTTTATAATTAATTTGACAAATGTTTCAAATATTGTATCATTGTGTTTTAGTGTTTCAGAGCTGATCGATCGTAGAAATTAATTTTTCTCGAGACTCTAGCAATATTTCAACAAAGTAGAGGCATTACACCAAGTCCGAGAAGTTTTAGAGCAGAATTAAAGTTTTCCGTGTTTCCGAGAACAAAATTGTCGATATTGCGTTTCAGTCTACCCTCGTACAACCTGATACATCGATTCTACGACACGAACACGAGAATATATAGATTTTCTTCGAAGATACGCAGTGCAGTTCTTCGTACCGGGATTTTATATCGAAATTGCTGCATGATGCATTTTTATGCATCGATTCTCGAATGACTGTTGTCAAGTATTATGACTTATGACTGAATGAGATAAGATCGTCGTTAACTAAGAATCAAAATCAAAATATTATTCACGCGAGTTCAATGCGATTGATCAGCTTCTACCTTCGTTATTTATTTTCACTTTATCTGTTTCTTTTTTTTATCATACGTAATAGTTGATTAACTCCATAATGAATCATTTTTTAATACACGAACTAGACAGCTTAATTGCAACGTAAATTAATTGCAATCATTATTATCTGATTAAAAAGACACATTTAAAAATAATTTAAAGTTTCAACCGAGGATTCTATGAATATTACACACCTGTGATCTAAACTTACTGTGGAACTATTCAATATGGTGGCGAAGCAGGTGTTCTGCACGGATATCAGAAACCTTTTGAGTCGTACTCAAAGGCGGCTACCCATTCGCACGACGAAACTCAACGGCGTTTACAATTGCTAGTCCCGATAGAGCTGCCATCGTATTGCTATACAAACGTCCTCGAGATTACATGTACCGACCTTTCATTCGTGTTGAACGCGATCGTTCTGCTATTCTCTACGTTTCGCGAACAATGTATACGAAATGACCATAGAATGCCACTTTGTGCTTCTATCGCTTTGAAGATTACCGCGATACTACTGCCATTTACATTAACATTGCAATAAAAAGTAATTCGTACATTTGCCTTCTCAACAAAACCTTTTTTCGTTAATTCATTTTAATTTCATTACTTCGTTGTTTCTCATGGGAGACGTTACATTTGAAAGACTTCGATACCAGAACAGGAAACGTCCAACGGATAGCATCAAATATCAACTCGAAAAAAGACAATAAAATAACTTTTCCTAATTTACCTATTTTACGTGTAAAAACCTGCCCTACGAAATAATGAAAATTTACAAAAATAAAAAACAAAAAATAGAGAGAGAATTCCGTCTAACTCATGGAAGATGTACAGAGCGGTCCGACGAATGATTCAGCGTGACTCATTACTCAAACAGCTTTTTACTTTAATCACATTAATGAAGCATTTAATCTCACAGCGCGTCTTACAAGCCGACGGTGTGTGGCCCCTTCTTGGTCCCATCCTCGACGAGAATTCTTTTTCATTCCCACCCCATCGTTGCCTTTCTCGGTTCTTCCTCGGCCCCAACTCTTCTAGTCCCCTACCCCCAACCGTACCCCACCCTCGCATTCATTCCTTCGCGTTAGCGAAAGCAGCACAACTTATTATACTCTTACGTTTCCACAGCGGACCCTCCTGCAGTGCTACGCTAATAACTGTGCCTCGTTTAGAGCCGTTTACACCTGTAGGAACGTACCTATGTGTTTTATCGCGTAAGGCGTGCGCCATTACCGTAATATATTGTATTACAGGTGGCCGCATTTAAGATCCACTTATCGCGTTGAGAATATCAGTGAGGCAGTGAGTAAGAGTAGGGATAATCGAATTCGGCATAAACCGGATTTTATATCGACAGCTGCTCGTTCCGTTCTTTCCTCCTTTAGCCACAAACTTCGTTCTCTTCGTTACGTATATAAAAGCGAACGAAAGAGAAGAGAAATTGTCTGAAAAAGGGTAAGCCTTTGATCATGCCGCCGGAAGAAGAAGAAGAAGAAGAAGAAGAAGAAGAAATAGAAGAAGAAGAAAAGACTCGTTCGACGATCTTTCTTTTATTGCTTATATGCTTTTTAATCGAATTTACATATATTAATCGTAATCATCGTTGTCGCGTAATGTTAATTAGCACACAACCTATATTTTATTTATCTAAGAAATATGAATATTTAGATACATTATTATCAAGAAGATAATTAAACATTCATATCTAATTGCGATCGATAGAAATCAAGTAAATTTCCATATGAACGCTTGTACTAAAAAAGTAATCGATATTCTAACTAGTGTTACACGTTTATGACGTTATTTGTCAACGTCCGACCAACCAACCAAGAAGGTAGCAATGATTTCTAAGCCAAAAAAAAAATATATTATTCTCTGTTGAATACTGTCGCGTTATTGTTATTTTGTTTTACGTTTCCATTTTTTCCCTCCTTTTATCTTTATTTTTGTTTACAACAGGATATATAAAAATATGTTTCTTTTTTTCTCCGAACGATAAAAACTTCCTGTTATGTTTAAATTTGGACGAATAAAATTTAGMGTACAGGTATATACGTAAATATATACTAAACAAACACAATACATACATATGCACACGCACGCACGTCACACGCACGCACATTTAGAAGGTTACCGTCCTGCCTTCATTGTTTCTTTCAACAAGGCACGAAGCGTCGGTTTAACATCGTTGTAATACGTACAGTGGGTTGCTTACATTATGCCGGGAAAGGAACGTGTATGCTCGAATCGGCCTGAAGCGGTACGACGTCACTTACCTGAAACAATAAATTACATACCGTTACAGCACATACGTATTATACCCACATATATAGGTATCCATCTGATTTACGATCCTCCAGGATATGCGTATGCGTACACGCGTTTACATGTGTAGTACGCGCGCGCGTAACCACCTACGTCAAAGAAGTCTCCAAATAATTCTTTCCTCTTTTTCTTTTTCTGTCTTTTAGACTTTTTCCAAATTTTAACGGAAGTATATTGTGAGTACCGAAAATACATTGGCATGAAACTGTTGTTCCTAATATGTTTGAGCCTTCTTTTTTCTTTTTACTATGCATTTATACAGGTTATAAGATTTGTTTGATGTTAGATAACAACGAGAAAAAACTTCCTTTCACGTTTATTTTTAGTTATGATCAAGTTTTTACTTAATTTATTATAAATTCAAATTTATTCTTTCAATAAAAAGAAAATGTATTTAATATTAATATCTACGGGAATATTCTTTCCGTTTTTAGAATAAAATAAAATAATAAACTGTTCATAATTTGAATGACCTTTATCGAATAATAATAATTACCATAATTATTTTTGACTTCTTGCCAATATGGTGGCAATTTGTATATTCCATTTTAAAAAATGCCTTATCCCTAGTGACAAAAAATTGAACTAACGTTTGTTTGAACGGACAGAATTTTCCGGTATACCTAATAATAAAGTGTATATTTTACGATGGTTTATAAATATTATAGAAATTTTTAATTAATTCATATATTGATTATTGTTTTAATTAAACTACTTTAATTGGCACCGTTTATTCTGAAATACACTGCGTATAAAAGAAATAAAGTTAACAAATAAAAACACAATAAAAATAATTGGTAATTATTATAATTCATGTTTTACGTAAAGTACGTTATCTTAATGCTGTATGCCCAAATCACAATAATCGTAAAGCTAAAATATAGTGAAAGGGAGAGTGAGAGAAGAAAATCGATGAATCGTAAAATGTTATTACCGGCATCCGCATCAGAATAAAACTGACATAGATTGAACGAGGTCACGTTTTAGATTCGGTTTAAACGTAGCCGGTAGTCGCGTCACGAAAGAGCAGCATCTTCACATTGCGATTGGTCGAGGCGGTGGCACTCGCGCACTTTATTGGGCACCCGCGACACGTGGTGTTGATCCGCGCGCGCGTTCAATGCCGCTTGCAGCGCGAGACTAATCCCGTTTATACGAACGACTATAACTGATCATCACTGTGAGTAAACGGCAATACTTCCTTTTACGACTTGTTCTTCGACTGCATAAATAAATAAACAAGAAAAAAAATAAAACGAGAACGAAAGAAATCGGTGTCGAATGTAAAAAAAAAAAGAAAGAATTGACATAATTATTCAATAAATATTATAAATAGTTTCTTTCTTCTTATCGTACGTCGACAACGATGAACGAATGGACTTGCAAAAAACAAGTGACAAGTAATTGTATTAGATATGTATATAGAATGAAATGAAAAGACGACATAAACCTTCGTTGGTGCGAGCCAGCGCATAAATATAATGGAGAAGGTAAGGAAAGGCTCGGTGATGGTCGCTCGGTATCGTCCGCCGAACGTCACGGATTCAACGCTTCGTTTTGCCAAGGAAGGGGTAAATATCGTGGGGGTGGGGTGATATGGGTGGACGCGTCAGGGGTACGATGGAGATTCTTCTCTCTCTCTTTTTCTCTTTCTTTCTCTTTCCTTTGACTATGTGCGACACGACGCACACAGTGGGCGCGCCGTGAAACACGGGGAAATGCATACAAATGATCGATGAGATTCTGCGCCGTTGCGGACACACCGCAGCTCTGCCACCCCCCTCCATACCCACYACCACCAAGTCGGAGACTAGAGTGCGCGAGCGACTCGATTCGCACACTACCACCAACGACAATAATCACCCCACTCTTCAATCCCCGAGCGACTGGAAGACTGAGAACCTCACGCCTCCTATTGGGGGAACGCACGTGGCCTAACAGGAGACGTTTCATTCGTTGTCTTACAGATGGCGCGTCGAACGCTGTTTTCTGACCAGCGCCATCGGACGGAGTCTTTGTAAAACTTGTCGATAAAAATGGGAAACGATAATTTCTTGTAGGTAAAGAAGATTTCAAATTTGGCGGGAAATTTGAATTTTTTGGATTTTTGTTGGAAAGAAATATTTATTAATTGAGATTAGGGAAACAACTTTCATTGTTATTTTCGCAAAGAAAAAATTAATTGCATTAAAAAGTAAATCGTTATCGATTACCCGTGAAATAATATTAATGCAGTGTGAGAATGACCAAGAATAATAAATTTAATAGAAATGAACTGCCGTCCGTTATTTGCGAAGTAAGGTCTCTCAATAAATAAAAGTTATCTATAAACTTAGTCACGTATTTAGTCATTTGCTAGTTTATATAGTATTATCTGGTCAAGATATTGGCAATGTTTTTTAAAATAATTTTTTGAGCATTCGATGCAGTCGTTCTTTTTATCACATGTAAAACAATGAATTTTTAAAACTATGGTTATTATAATTGAACCGTTTATTTTGAAAGTCGTTTAAGTCCAGTTTAAAAAAAAAAAAAGAGATATCACGTAATTTATGCTTAATTTAATGTAAATTTTTTATGGATGATTAGTTAATATTTAATTTCTTTAAAAGTGCCCATGTTTTGTACAATTTAAAATTGGTCGGTAAAAGAAATTGAGTAATCATTGATATGAAAATCTTTAATTTTCTCGAAACAAAAGAAAGTGGACTTACACCACTTTCAAAATGGACGGTCCAATTATAGTATATCATTGAAATGATTAAAAATAATTACATTTCAAAGTGGAATTAAATATTTTAACGGACGATAAGATAAAATTGGACGCGCGCATTTGTCGCAGAACAACAACGAAATTATGATGAGGCCCACCTTCCGCGACGATTCATTATTAATATTGATGCGTCAATAAGATTGTTTTTATCGCAGTATGTTTATCGCACGCTAATACGCATCCCAATGTTCGAACTTAATCGTCGTATTGTCAGGCCGATCACGAATTTGCGAGCGTGAAACCACGTACGCAACGTCTCCGTCCCGTGTACGGTCTCGTAGATAGTTCAACACTTTGTAAAACCTCAAGGCGAAATTTAGTTAGGCGACACCTCGCTCGCGCACGCGCCTATAAAGCGAAAACGCGTTAAGCATTCGTGAAATGCAAGTAGACGGACCACCCATGTCCTGCTACTTCGTCGCATGCCCACAGCTGTTGACGTTGTCTTACTTCGCGATCACGCGACGCGATAAAAATTCCTCTGCGAAGGGAAAACGCGTGCATGAGCGCATAGAAAATGCACAACGTTTCACAGTCATAATTTACTAAGAAAACATTTTTATAATTTGACTACCTCTCAAACATTGACTTCTCGATTTACGAAAAGAAGAATCGTGATATATATATAAATGAAAGCTTATTACCTGTCAACAAGAAAATGATTTAGAATAGTTCCATTTATGTGATATATCCTATTTCGATTATCGTCGGTAATTGAGGGTACTATCGCTGATTCTTATCATTTGCGTGTCCACGTGGTGTTCTTTGGGTAATCAAATAAATTTAATTTTCTATATTTCAATAACCAATATATTTTTACAGATAATCTATTAATGATTAAAAGACAATAAAAAAGGATGATGAAGAAGAATACTTCTTTGAAAATTCCGACGAATAAGATCGTTATATAATTAGTCTCAGTTGAGCGCTCGGCAAGTATCGCGCTTCCTTAGGCATCGTGCTTTATAGGTGGAAAGTAGCGCAAAGCACGACAAAGCAATTGATCAATATAGCGCCAACAACCCCTTGTAGCTAGCTTCTCTCTCTCTCTTTTTCTCGTCTTCCTCCCCTTTTTCCTTGTTCACCCTTCCTCCTCAACACGCCCGTTTCTCGAGCAAGTCCCAGTGGCGCGGAGAGAACGCACCCCCATAACAAGTTTCTTACTCATCTTTTTCGTTCAATAACTCTCCATCCAAGATGGCCACCGCGGTCGTCCCTCATTGGCTGGGGGAAGGGGTGGTCGCAGAGCTCTGTACGGAGTTTGGGTGACCCGAGAGAGAGAAAGAGAAAGAGATGGCAAGAGAGGGAAAAGAGAGCAGTACAAGAGAGAGAGAAAGAGGGGTTGGAAGCACTAACGCCATCTATCTTGCGTTGCCTTGGCTCGGCGTAACATAAGGTAAGATAAATTGCGGGATCTCCCGGGTTCTTGAACCTTTCTGGCAAATTGCATAAGAATATCCACCCTCTTCGTCCTTCTCTCCTTTCTCCCAACCACCTTTCCTACGTTCCACCTCTCTCCTCCAACCCCTGCCCCGTGGCTCCAATGGAATTGGAATTAAGTCGAATAAATCACCTCCGTGACTCTGCGCGCTACGCGGAACCTCCGCACTCGCCTCCGCGTTTGAAAGACTAGAAATTTCTTTCTTAGGATAGAACCGATCGCTTCTTTTTACCAAACGGATCACTTGATTAAACGATTGCGAACGCGGAGGATTGCGATTCCATAATCGAATCGAAAATTGTCAGAGTACCGTCACATCGATCGTAAGGTAAGCATTTTAAAGTGTAATCAATCAAAAACAAACGTAAACGTATTTACTTACTATTACATTATCAAAATTATCTTTTTGAAAACTGTAGGGTATTATAATGTTTATAATTAACTTAAATTTTCATGGAGTTTTGAGAAGAGAATCAAGTTTATCGTTGGAAATGTATTAAAAGTAACCCTTTACACATGAATGGCGTTGAGCAAATAAATGGACGATAAACCGATCGTAGCGTCAACTACTGGTCACTTGGAAAGTCATAAAGCAGTGTCGGCATCTAGCGGTACCCACGAGAACAATGAAACAAGAAGCAGAAGACAAAGTGCTGTGTGTGCGCGCGCGCATCATGGACCATTGATCGAAAGAAGGAAAAATGATATAGGTAGTATTTAGCTATGACGATAAAAAATAGTCCGAGAATAAAATGAGTTCGACGAGCCTTGTTCGTCGTTCGGCTTCGACAGACTCGATACTATAGTCAAGGAAAGCAAGGAAATGCATGCGAATTAATTGGAAAGATAGATGCGTCAGATAGCGACGTTATTAGCGCGTCAATTTGTAAAGAACATAATAAACGCGAAACGATAATTAAACGTTAATTATTCCATACGTAACATTAATGTATCCTTTTTCGATCTATCCTACCCGATCTCGCAAAGTCCATTGTTTAACGTGAGAATTCTTGAAGTGTCATAAATACGCATATCCGGCTAGATGTGAATTACAAGTTAAATAATCGTTAAGCTTGATTCGTAATATTAACCTGCCCGATCGAATCTCAACGATATTTATAATGTGAATGTACTAATAGACATTAAGTAAGACGAAATGGTTGTAAAAGATTAGTTACTCGGTTTTTCAAAATCTTCTCTCGATACAAGGTACGATAGTAAACGAATAAAATAGTAGCGATAAGTAACACGGAATATGTATATAACAGTCGTAACGATGTTTGCCATAGATATTTGTTCATTAAGAAGGAAAACGGTTCGATGACGTGCAATTGAAGATAACTAGTCGATAGAGAAGATAAATGTGACGTAATTATCGATTTTGTGCCTCATAATAGTAATGGATGAAAGAGAGAGTGTATTAGGGGTTAGTATAAAGATCGTCCGATCACATATAGCTTATGTATATTAACGTCGAAGCGGAACGTCGCTCGGCACGCGCACGAAACGAGCAGAACGTTATCAAAGCCGGTTGGTTGGCTGCCTTTCCGTATTGCTTTCCGTATATTGCGGCAGGTCAGTAAATCCGAAGCAGAGCTTTACGATTTGTTTACTTCGCAGTGGGCTATGGGAGCCGGTTGTATAGCTATAGGTATGTGAGTGGGCCATGTGATCACGGCCATAAACGCGTCTGTTATGCGCTCGTAAACCGTGAGAGCCCCACTCGACGGCCGTCGCTTCAGCACTCGCTTTGGTACTCCTCCTCCTCCAACTCCTCCTCCTCCTTCTCTTCCACCTCTTTCTCTTCCACTTCCTTTACTTCTTCCTCCGCCAGATTCTACCAATACCATCAACACACCACCAATAACACCACAACCATCATTGTCACATCTTCAAGTGGAGGCTCGTAAAACTCTTGTTTTACGATCATTGTCTATTGTTGACGATACTTTGCCACCATAGCACCTCTTACTATGCTGTACGCATCGTTCATTCTACGCTATAACTTCCTTCTTAACTCTTTCCTTCCGTCCACCCTTCTTTTTTTACTTCGCAAAGATTATACTCAACCACCTTCGACCGATTAGCCTACGAAATTGCTGTCGCGCTTATCGTTGCTTCCGATCGAACGAATCCTTTCCGAAGTTAATGAAGTAATGGCGATTTAATGTGTTAACTTTTACTTTTCTTTTTTTTTCTTTTCTTTTCTTTTAAGTTTTGTTAAAGGGGATAAGAGAAGAAGAGCTAGAAGATCGTTATTCGAGATAATAGATAATTACTTTTAACACCTGTTGAGCGTAAAGTTTAAATGCTAAGTACTGCCTGGACGCTTATGAACACTTCAAGGACTGTTGCTTATCGTCTTATGTTAAGTTAACTTAGTTTTATTTGTCCGGCTTTTTGTGTGCATAATTTTAAACTTGTAAAACATTATCAATACAACATATTAAATCAAAAAGTTAACGACGTTATCAAAACGAATACGTCGCTTGAAAATATCTTGCCTGGTTTCAATTTCCATAGTAAATGATTCCAAATAAACTAAAATAATAACGTCTGGATAACACAGGTTGTATGTTCTTCCATGCATGCAAATAAACGACGATATATGCCAACACGGAATAGAATTCAATTCTTTCACCACATAACATACATATACATATACATACATAATAATAACGCGCGCTTTGCAAGCAAAAGTTGATAGGTCGATCGAAGCGCCACTCGTGGTGGCATTCCGATTTGCTGCTCTCTATCGTGACTACTATGACGTTACAGCTACGTCACGAGGTAACGAGTCGTCGTTCTTCTGACGTCACGCACTCAGCACATATAACGATACGAGAGAGAGAAAGAGAGAGAGACAGAGAAAGAAAGAGAGAACGATGGGTTGATGATGACGCAACGATGCCTAGAAAAGAGCAGGAATGAGTGAATGAGGGATATATATATACGGAGAGAGGTAGAGATAGAAAGAGGTAGTAAAGTGCGAGAGAGAAAGAGAAACCGGTGCCAGCCATGCTGCCATGGGTAGGGGAAGGAAGAAAAGGGAGCCATTATAGAAGGGGCGCGACTAGGCTGAATCCTCCCCACCGACCGGCCCACCGACGGAACAGCTGTCAGCTGCGTGGAGAGCGGACCCTGTCTCACCCTGCCTCTCCCTGCCCGTCCCGTTCCCTTCTCTTCCCTTGTTTCTCTCTTACTCCTTCTCAGTATACACATGTATATGCTGCCAGAGTCCTGCGTATGTATATATACATATACACAGTGTACACGCGAGTGCGTAACAAGCTTTCGCGCTACCGTCTCGTCCACGTGTATGCATCTATAACTTTACTTTGCATGTATGCAACGTTTCTCTCTCTCTCTCTCTCTCTCTCTCTCTTTAGATTCACATGTGTGTATGCGTATATGCGCGTGCGTCTGCCCCATGTCCCAAGCTAAACCCATTTCGAGAGTCAGGCCAGCCAGGCAGCCAGCCACCCACCCCCAATGTTAAAATATTCTGGTGGGCGAGCGAGCACAGGACGGGAATAGCCCGGGAGAGTTATGGCCGCCTCTGAGACTCAAATAACTCTTTAATCCACGAGCGCGTGTACGCTCCTCGTCGCTGCTTCTTTCTACCGTTCGTTCGTTCCTTCTTTCTTTCTTTCTTTCACGTATCCCTTCTTATTTTTCTTATACTTCTTACTTTCTTTCTTCTTCTCTTTCTTCTTCATCTTCATCTTATTCTTATTCTTTTTCTTCTTCTTCTTATTCCGTTACTTTTACCCSCGTTTTTCAAGTGATCCTTTTGTACAATACATACTATGCGTCGTTTCCCATTCTGCGACTTCTCTCTCGTCCTTGTGTGATTCACGTTTGAAACAAAACTTACTGGGAGTACGTAAATATCGATGGAACTCGAAAAACTAACTGACTTCTCAGCTTTCGTCGTAGGAGTTTAATGGCGACTGTGGCCATTTTATGTTTCTTTGATACGAAAGTTCTCTCTCTCGTTTAAGCGTGTGCCTAGGATGATTTATTTCACCTCTTATAGTTTGAATCATTTCTTTTATGATTTAAAGCATCGTGCTATTTATGATCGGTATTATTTTGCATTTTAATCGGACGTCTATTATGACATTTTGAAAATTAATGATAGCCATATTATTCATTAAACATTATTTTTAAATGAAAATAATTCATATCGTTTAAAATTTCACTTGATGTTCTCTTTTTCCATTTTTTCTTTCTCTCTCATGATACCGACAATGAGATTCATTCATGCAACGATGAATCAATTTAAACGTAATTCAAGTTAATTTGCTTTGAACAGTAATAGAACGTTTGAGAATAATCGATGATCGTGTTATTATCGTCGTCGATCTTGTTTAGTTGTATTCGATGCAAACACGAGTTTTTGTTAGTTTGTTATTCGTTAAAAATTGGTTACTATACTCAGATCTCTTACGTTAGCGTGTACGAACGACATCGGCAAAGCTGATAGGTGAACACGCTATTCCCTTTTCTGTATCTCACTCTTTACTACGCGTAATCTTTCTTACTCTTCCGTGATCGCGAACATTCTGATTCTTTGACGAAGTAGGTCGCTTCTAAAATATTAGCCTGACTTAGATTCGTGGGCGTAACGATATCGTCTTTTGCTGTTATATAAAAGGACTTTATCGTCGAATGAAAAGAGATCACTGCTGAACGAAATAAAGAACAAAAAGATCAAAAGAAAATATGATAAAAAAAAAAAAATAATAATAATAATAAAAATAAAAAAAAATATCAAAGAAAAGAAAAAATAAGTCGCGAGGATGCGTCTTCGTTTAAACGATTTCTAGAAACTGATGGTTTCACAACGATCTCAACAGCGTATAATAAATTAGCTTCTTTTAAAAAAACACACTCCGTTCCGTAAGATAAATTTCTGTTACATTTTTTTTCTCCCTTCCTCTTCTCCCTTAATTTCTCCCACCCTTTCTCAATGTTGACACGAAGGCCGAAAAACTTACACGAACATTTACTTATATTAAACACGTTTCGTGCTTCGACCAAGACGTATATGATGTTATCGCGTCGAGTTCCACGGTCCGACGGCATCTCAACGAGCATTACTCATGTAATGTAGTTTAATGCTTCGGAACGTGTACGCTTTTTAATAAGTATTTATTCTATAAGTTTTATTTGTTCTTTTTTTTTTACATGACTTTACGTGTAAATTTATTTTCTTATGAATCGTAAAAAATATATATTGACACAAATGTTTTATCAATGACTGAATTTAACATTTTAAAGTACAATTTTATCCTTATCATTAACAAGAGAACTGTGTGATAACCTCGAAGTAGAAAAAAAACACATGATATTTTTTTCCCGTCACAATCGAATGTCCAAATGAGATACTTATAACTATAAGAAATTGTTCAAATACGAAAAAGCAAGTTTTTCCATTAAAATATAGAATTAAGTAGAGTATTAAGAGAAAGAAGTTATACGAAGGAACATTCCCTTTTCGTCGTTCTCTTTGCGCGAATGCAAAGCAAAAGCTCGCAATGCCCATAAATCTTGATAAAGCGTTGATCTCGCGCGCGTCGACTTCGGTTAGCTCGTAAAGAAGCGGCCGACAAGACGCAGATTATGTCGTACAACCATGGTAAACTTGGTGGGGTGAGTTTGTAAAAGAGGATGAGGATGAGAAGATTAAGGGTTAGGAGTAGGAGTAAAAGTAGGGATAAAGATTAAAAATATTCCTTGAGTGGTTAAACGCTTTATATCGATGTACGCGTTCTTCGGTTGAGTAATTAACCAGTTAATTGCATTCAACATATATACTCTGTATGTAAAATAAAAAATTACTATTATATTTACTAGATAAACTTTAAATTTCAGTAAAAAGTACTAAAAATATCTGTTGATGATATGTTTCCTATGTGTTATGAATAAAACAACATTTGCCTTACTTTAAAAAAGCAAATACACTTTGAAGATGTGCCGTCTGTTTAAAAAATGGAATCCATAAGGATTCACGATACTAGTGCTTGACTCACGAATTACATCTTTGTATGGTATCTTGTTTTGAAAAATACTACATTATAATCAAATGATTTTCTTACAATTACTTTTCTTCGTTCATTTTTCTTTTATATGAAATTAGGTATTTTTTTTGTTTTTTGACAATTTCTTATAACGTTTTCAATAAGAAATAATTAATTATTGATAAAATAAAGATATAATCCTTTCTCATTTTGCTTAACTTTTTTTAAGTAAAATTTTTAAAAGAAGTACTTGCCTTTTATATTCGAAGTTTATACTTGTCGTTGAACGATTTTTTTAATAACACATTCTGGGAGAGATCTTTCAAACTAAAATCCACAGTTTAACTAGTTAAGTGCGATTCCGAGAGTCCTCGAATTTCACCTTAATCCTTGAATATCCTTTTTCCTCTTCGAGTTCTTCGTTTCGTTTATATGGAAATCGCAAACCGACCCGCACGCGAATTAAATATCCAAGCTCGCGAAGTTCGCGTGTAAGAATACACGCGTTTGCTATCAAGGCGGTAGAAAGATGTATCGCCTTCGGCAATTTGTTATCCGTGAGGAAATCCATTATTAAGCGGAACACGAACTCTTGCGACTAATTGTAACCGACGTGTTAAGACTCGTACGGATAAAACGTCCGTCGACTTATGGGGAAACTTATCCACCACCGAATAAGAGAGAAACGTGGTTCAAAGACTACGACGACGATCCTTGACGAGAGACGTTTAGCCAAGTTTTTTGTCTGGTAATTAGTCCCGCCTTAGTACCTAAGTGGAAACTAACTCGAAAAAGTAGATAGTCTATGTAGTTCCGATGAAGAGAAAATGGAAGTTTCGCGCCAGTAAGTTGGACACCAGTTGAAGAAGGCGTGGTTTCGTTCGAACCTTAACGAATTCTTCGACTTTTTATGCTCCCTTTTGACGTATACAAGAGAAAGGATTGAAGTAAATCGTATGGTACTGCAAGAAACGAAAAAGAATTTTTTTTTTTTACATGGAACAACTTTAACCTTGGCAGAGAAGAAGGAACAAAAAATAGGGTCTAAAGATTTTTTAGGAAAACTAAAAAAATCGCAGCATGGGTCTTCCAGGGTTCTTTTTTCAGGCATGAGTTTTTTTTTCGATGCTGTTTTTTTATGGCTTTCCTTCCTTTATTATTTCATGAAAACGGTCAAGCGTGTAGTTTAATTTCAAGGATGACACGAATGTACCGTTATGATGTCCAAAGGAATTCCGATTTTTTATTGCACTAAGGGTAAGAATAGTGAACAAGAAAGAGAAGAAGAAAGGAATTGTTGCTGGCGAGTAGTAAAAAAAAACAATAGAAGATAAAAAACGAAATAAAAAAAAAGAAAAGAAAGAAAAAAAAATTGTCTCCCCTAATGTATGTGTAAGGACGAAAGCGTTTCAGGGATTGGCGAAGGAAGATAAGCATTGAAAAAGGTCCAGCATCGATTCGCCCTAGTCCTTCCAAGGTCAAGCTGAGAGTCATCACGAGAGGAAGAGCAAGACTTGTCAGTTGTAAAACCATAAATCCACGCCTGGCCGTTTTCGGACTCGTATAGGAACATAGAAAGACGAAGAAGAGAAGGAAGAAGAAAAAAACGAAAAAAAAAAAAATATAAAAAAGTGTAGTCTACGTTGTTAGAATGGGATTCCATAAGGGTGGCTGATATTCGTTGCTTCGTAGCCGGTTCTAAAGTGAGAAACACGAAATTAACCGCAAGAATGGTGGGTCAAGGATTTAACTACATCGTTGCTTCTAGGAAGAATAGTTTTCGAATTTAAAATTTCATAGATTTTGATGTCTTTTACTTATAAATATTTCATGAATATCCTATACTGAGTATTCTATTGGAACATTTTAATGTAATTCTAAATTTAAACCAAACTCTGAATGGACTATCTTAAAAATGTTAATATATTGAGATTATACGAGATGTTGTGAAGAAAATATTTAAATAAAAAAAGAATGAGAGTTGGTAAAGAAGATTGGAAGAAAAAAATAAACGAAATAGAGTCCACCAATCGCCACCGATAAAAGTAGCAAGAGAGAGTAAGAGTAGTATGGGTCGTGGAGGATGTATCTTCTTCGTTCGGGGTCGGTCCTTCGCGTAGTCATAATCGGAGAAAGAGTCAGTCACCGGGCAGAGTCATAAATCTACGCCCGTAGTTTTTCGGTCGCGCGTGAGAGAGGATAATAAAAGAACGGGAGAAAGGAAGAAAGGAAAAAAAAGGACAGATGGGAAAAAAAGGAAGAAGATAAAAAAGAAAGGCAATCGGCAGGACAAAAAACACCGTCCGCCTTGTTATAAGAGGATCTCGAGGATTCGTTCGGAGGTCTGGTCGAGGAAGAGAGGGTCCAAAGCAGAGGAAAGAGTACCACTTGAGCAGAAGGAGGAGGAGGTGAAGAAGAAGGAGAAGAACAATGCCCAAAGTCACAGGGAAGAATGTGGTCCGTCGGGCCCAGAATCTCCATCGTTGGTCCCACATATACTGGACATCGTCGATGCGCCCTTGCATGAACGAAAGAGAGAGAGATGAAGAAATATATATTGTCTATCCTTTTCTCTCTATCTTTCTTTGACGCGACAAACGCGCACGATAATTTACCGCTTCGACGAACGTTACGTCATTTGGAGTCATTCAAGTCAACTCGACGATTTCTCGACACGATCTCGTCGTTCTGAAGCCAGAGGGAGAGAGAGAGAGAGAGAAACAGAGTTGTTGAAAGTGGGCCGGAAAGTGGAGATAAGCGGACCGAACGACCTTCGAACGTGCGCACCGTTTCTCATGCAGGACAAATTAGAAGTATGGTGACTTTGCAGGTGGATAATCACCGATTTAATATACAAGTAAAAAGCTTAAAAGATTCAAGAAAAGAGATTTTATAGATAAAGATCATAGTATAGATTATATCATAGTATTTCTTTATTTAGTGTATAATTAAAAAGGCAACGTTTGTAGAATAATCGCGCCGACAAAATATAATCAGAATCAATGAATCGATTTAGGTATATTACAAGGATGTAAATTACGTACTAGGATCTATGACGAATATAGACTTGCACCTTTCTCATTGCCATCGTTAATATATAACTGATAGTTGTACGAGAAATTCGAAATAACGTAGCGTGCACTAATCTGGGCGCGACGCAAGAGCGAGCTTCGCGGTACTTCATCACGGTGACACCGAGTTAATGCAGCCTTGGCACGGCCACAAGATCGCAGCCGACAGTGATGCGTCTTCCGTTGAGATCGAGATACTATATCATGCCTAAATTCTCTATAATATTACTACGGGGGTAGTTTGATATGCTTGTGTATGATACTTACCAATTAACGAGGCTTTAGTAACCTTTGCTAAGAGGTAAGAAAAGAATATTGTATAAGACAAATATAAAATAAAATTACAAAATATCTAATTACAATTTATAGGTGAAATCGGATTCGGGATTTACAAATTTAGAAAAAAATCAACGTTTACGCTATAAGCCGAAGCGAGAACACCGATATACTCTTGCATTTTATTTCGAAAAGTTTCGTCGATTTTCAAAGCAGATAGACGGGATTTAATCGAGTCGAATCGAGTTTGCATAATACAGGCTCTGTTATCGGTACGATTGATCTCGGTCTCGGCTAACGTCAAGCAGTAAGGAAGCGATAGCTTGATTAACGATCGCCGCACCAAATAGATCGACCGATCGTTTTTTAAAATCGACCATCGAATTAAAGAAGTAGCAAACATAATCTTTCTAATTCCCTCTATAATTGTATATACTAGATATTAAACGTAGAGAGATCCAAGACATTATTCTCTCTGATAAATATGTAATTGTATGTATACATATAGTTTCGCAGTAGCTCGTCCCACAATTTATCTCGCGGTCATTTTTTAAGTATTATTTGCAACTAAAACGCGCCGGAAACTCTGTTGCAGTACGAGTTTCAAGAGGTAGCTACAGAGAGAATTACCAGGGCAGAGCTAATGTCACCCCATGCGCTAAGATAAGAAGCTCGAGAAGCTCTGTACCCGCAGAAGCAGCAGCAGCATCCTCCTCCTCCTTTTACCCCTATCTCGGTTTCTTCTTCCTTCTCATCCTCGTCGACTTCTTCTTCTTCTTCTTCGTCTTCCTCCTTTTCTACATCGTTTTCTCCCACTACTCAACCTCCACCTCCGCCACCATCTTCCTCTCCTCCTCCTCTTTCCCCCCCCCCATCATCCACTTTTCCTTCTTTTTCTTCTTCTTCTTCTTTCTCTCCTCTCTCAACCCACACCAGAGTCCTCCGGTTGAATTATGAGGGCGATTTTTATTATTCGCGTACCTCCAACCATTCTCAGAGCTTCCCCAACCCTCTTTTTCTTATCTGCGAGTGCTCATAGACGCTGGCTGGCTCTGAACGCGCTCTCGCGCACGCTCACCGTACAAACTTCTTTCGGAAAAGGAAGGAGACGCACTTTGAAGTTACTTTCGGGGTAAGGAGATATGCAGATTCCAATGGAATCGGGATAAAAAGCTTCCGATGCGACTTTTTCTTCGTAGTGTACCTACTTTCATCTCTCTCTCCCTCTCTCTCTCTCTCTCTCTCTCTCTCTCTCTCATTTTTCTCTTTTTCTTCCCTTGGATCTTCCGATATATTAAGAACTATACTACACCGACTATCATTCTTCATGCCAGTTTCTTTTTTGCTTCCTAGCCACGATAAAAACCTTGGGAATCTCGAAAGCGATTACGTCATGGTTTTTACGAAATACGAGATTCCCGTTAAATTCACGTTCGAAGTAGTACGACCACACTTCTTTTATGATATTCCATTGAAAGAAGAAGAAGAAGCACCCCGATCGCTACTCAACAACTCGTCAAATATTTCGAGATATTGAACTATCTATCCCTCTTCCATAGTGTTCTATCGTTTCCTTGTAAAATTTTATTCATCTTAAATCGTTCCTAAGGTCCGGCAAAAACGATTTGTCTTCTCGATGAAAATGTGATAATCTCGTGATAAATTAACTCAGGCTTTTCCAAACTTTTCCAATCGAAACTTCGACTATTGTCATCGGTACTCGAGTAGTGTAAACAGTTAAGTTATTGCCTATCTTTTTTCATACGATACAGTTATTTTATACGTTCTATAATAATAAATTTTACAAAGTACAACTTCTGAATCGCATTAAAATAGTAGAAACATTTTTATCTACAATCAAAACAACGAGAAGAACAATATTTTTCGTCTCGTTCCGTGAAATTCTCGTTCCGAGGGACCTATTCTCCGAGTGAAGAAGTATAGAATAAAAATAAGGGGGAAATAAAAAAAAAATAAATGAAAAAAAAGAAACAAGGAGAAAAAAAATAGAGGAGAACGCACAAAAGAAAAGGAGAAAGCGAGCGATTAAAGGTACGTAAATCAAAAAACCGTCCGTTTTCGCGCGCCAAAATTCGGCTGAATCGTGGCCGGCTGGATGATAAAGCGAAATGGGATAGTCGCTAATCGGCAATGGCTTGAAAGAACTGGCGGGTTGCCCCGTAAACAACGTTACCTCGCGTAATGTACTCGCAAACCCCTTTCTCTCTCTTTTACCCCCTCTTTCTCTCTCTTTCACTGGTTCTCTTTATACCGGTGTGTATCGTAACTATACTCTGTTATAGTCCGCACGCGGTAGTACTTACTCTTCGTACTGCTATCTCTTTCTCTCTCTCTTTTACACACACTCACACACATATATTCATTTACACATACTCTCACTGACTCTCTCTCTTTCTTTTATTCTTTCGTTGTGTAGTTGAGAGGCCAAAAGAGAAGAGAATGTACATGCTCGTACCAATGGTTTATACGAAGGTAATGCAGTAGTGGTTGTAGATGGTGGGGGTGGAAAAAGGGGTGAGTGTTGCAAAGGGGGTTTGGGGGGTAGAGAAGCAGAGCCACGACGGGCGAGTTAGAAGAGGGGTCGAGGACGAGGTACGCGAGGAGAGTTATGACGCCGCACAATTAGCAGTTCGTGTGAGAGAGATCGATCGCCGTCGAGAACATACATCAACGATGTAAACGCGTATCTCGCGCCTATGCGCGCGCGAAACAACGCGACTCCCTCGCGCCCTCATCGTCCATCGCGATTCTCTCTCCTTCCTCCATTACACTTTTTACTTTTTCCTCTATTTCTTTTATTCTTTTTCATTTTTTTCTCTCTCTCTTTTTTGACACGTCATTATTACCTCGTTATGATATCGGATTAATTTTACACACCGAATTACATTCAAATTATTTCTACTTGATTCCTCGATTTTTATTGAATTTTCTATTGAAACGTTTCAAAAGACGAGATTTCTTCATTTAGAGTAACTTTGTTCGTTCGATCGTTATCTAATGTATTGGTAATTTATTCGAATTTCAATTGACATAATGATACGATGAATCATTTGTTTATGTAACGTCGTGTACATGATTGAAATGTTGTCAATAAAATGTTTATGGTATTTATTATTTTTTTTTGGTTACAACATTTTCAATAGATTAAGAGTATTTCAGATTATACAATTATTTACTTCGTTAGAATTTGAAAAATTGCGTTAAAGTGTATAAAAACAATATTCTTTAGCCGCAAAAAATATCACGTACCAAGTAGACACGAAATATATACATATAGAGGAGAATATTTGTATTTCTTTTGTAAAGCCGTAGAAAATATGGCATTGAATAGGATCACCGTTGCAATACCGTCGTAATGTAACTTTCGAGCTATGTAATGTCAAAGAAAATCGCGTAACGCGTCGCTTAGCCAGTCGTAATTTCGAACAACGATTTGTCAGTGGCACAAGAGATTTATCTCGCGAGATCGCTTAATAATGGCGATGTGTACGATCGTAGATGCGACGATCCGTCATATAGGTGCTACTTTCGCCGCTTCGCTACTACATTTCGGGGGTGTTTTATGATTCAGAAATTTATGGTCCATGCAGGAAAATACACAATCTATTTCAACGTTCGAGTTTCGCCGGGTCACGACGTATTTCAATCTTCTCTTAGAGTCGAATAAAAACGGATGGATATCGTTTGTCGCTTATGTCCGAAAGAGGAGAAAAAATTATGGTTGAAAAAAAAGAAAAGAATGAGATAAAAAAAAAAAAAGCATTACCTGAAATCTCCATAGCGAGGCATCCTCGACATAAAGAAAAAAAAAAGGCGATTCACTTGGAACATTCAATCTTGTAAATTTCACAGATACCAAACGAGAAACACTTTTACACGACAAACAGGTATTACGTACAGGACGGTAGTATGTCTCAAGGGCGCGTGCCATAGGGTTAAGTTACGAGGCGTTTATGAGCCATAAGCGATTCCACCGGGTAGATAGAGTTACTTAGACGAGTTATTTCACTACTTTCGTGGCTGGAATGAACGAGAAAGAGAGCTCTCAGTAGGGTGGGTCCCAAGTTGACGCGAGCTCACGGTGCTTCGCTCGGATAGATCAGAAGGACCGCCTGCGACTGCCTGATTTACTATGGTGGACTCTCGACGTCCTCTACGACCTCTCTCTCTCTCTCTCTCTCTCTCTCTCTCTTTCTCTCTTTCTCTCTCTCTACCAACCTATCTCTATATCATTCTATCTCTCTCTGGACCACTCGGTATGATGGGATTTTCTGACGGGGGTAAAAGGGGGCAGAGCTGGGACAGGAACTAAAAGAGGGATAGGCGCCCCTCGTCCTGGGGTGGAGCCTACGAAACCACTCTGGTTCAAAGTACCCTTTCCACTCTCGCTTTTGTCATCGACGTTACCGTGCATGAAACTTAGAAACTTATGCAAACATTAATCTACACCATATCAACTGCCACTTGTCCCAAACCTCTGTTATTTTACTCTTTCTCTCTCTCTCTCTCTAATTATTTATTTATTTATTTTTATTTATATTAAAGTACTATACATGAAATTTAAAAACTTATGCGAACATTACTCTACACCATATCAACCGCTACTTGTCTCAAACTAATTTACCTTTTCTTAAATTGTTTATTAATTTTAATTTATTTTTATTTATATTAATTTTATATTAATTTTATATTAATTTTTTATTATATTTTACAATTATAACAGAATAATTTTACGAAATTATGAGTAATAGAAGTTGAACGTGAGAACGATTTATATATATATATAAAAAAATGATTTACAATTAATTACGTAAAAATATGTAAAAACATTCGGATTTGTTCAGGTGTAAAACGAATTACGTGACGAAGGTAAAAGAGTAACAAGAAGGCGTTAATGTGTTGAAACGAATCTTTGAATTTTCCTCACACAGTTAGCGCGCTTCGAAGTTCACTTTATTTCTTCTGTTCGTGTTTAAGAGAAGAAGTTGAAACGCAACATTCCTGCATTCGCTTACGTTCACGTTTCACGCAACTTTTTCCGGTATTTGTTCGAAATTATACACCGACGAACTGTAATATTACAGTCACGTCGTCTTGCCTCTCTATCGACGATCCTTTGAAAAATTGTATCGAGAGGAAAAACTATATACATATATATAAAGAAGAAATCGTACACAAGCGCGTTAAATGAAGTTATTATTTACGATCTCAAGAAAGAAAATGCAGTCGAACGAGAGTTCAATTATGCGAATTTGTTATTATGAGAAACAACAATTCTAACAAATAATATCAATTAAAAAGCGTTATCGAATTCCACACAACATCGTATATAAATCAACGCTGTAAAAATACACTCGTAATGATTGTGAAATAATGAACTCGTACGCATAATTCTAATGGATTCTTAAAGGAGGTACGTGAGGAAAAAAGAATGAAAAAAAAAAAATAAAATGGTGGTCCGTACCCTTTTGTAAATTAGTTTCTTTCATTTCTCTCAAATAGATTTGACTATTTCCCAGGCTACAAGGGTGGAGTTTAGACTAAAGATACGCCTTGTAACCTCCCTTGAATAGATTATGGTTGTATGGTTGCATGGTGGGTGCTCAGGCCTATGGATTCAGTACACAATAGTCCCTAGGGTGCAGCTCGATGAATCGTAGGTATGCGAGAATAAGAGAAAAAGAGAAAAAGGGAGAAAGAGAGTGAGAGAGAGAGAGAGAGAGAGAGAGAGAGAGAGAGAAAGGGACCAAGAGAGAGATGGAGTGGATAGTTCGGAATAATTTCCTTCTCTTTCTCAGTGAATCTTTTTTCACGGACCGGTAAAATCCTTTGGCAAAATTAATAGCGCTTATATATCGTTTGTATACCGATGCGTATTATATATTGGATTCGTGACGCTTGACGCATCTTCTCTCTCTTTCCCTCTCCCTCTATTTATCTCTTTTTTTTATTTTTATCCCTCGTTTTCTATCTCAATGGAAAGGCATGAGCATATGCGTGAATATGTTTCATCATTAATTTTTTTCTTTAAAAGTCATTCGCCACGGGGCGTTAATCCGAACGGTTCTAGTCGCATTTACATTTAATCGGTTGAAAATTCGAGAGGTAAATACAACGAAGGTTCGACGTATCTTGCTTTTTTTTCCTTCTTTTTCTCTTTCTCTTTCTCTCTCTCTCTCTCTCTCTCTCTCTCTCTCTCTTCTCTTACCCATTCCATCATCGTTCTCGTTTCTCTTTTGATAGCGAATGAATCGAAAAGAAAAATACTCTATACTCTCAGACGATCCATCATTGACAAAGTTTTCTGTGTTTTATGGTTTTTTTTTTATTTTTCTTTTCTTTTTAGTTCTATGCCGAGAGAATATACGAGTTTTCTATCTCTAGGAGTACGATCGTTCGCTATTTTCTCTTAACTTTTATATCATATATATGTATATGTACTCGTACTTATGCACGCGTAGCTAAAGGCGAAATGAGCACGAGTCGTTACATTGTTCACCTCATTATTATTCCTCTAAGAAATATCTCGATAAGATCGCACCGTACTGAGTTGGCTTTGACCACCGGCATGCGAATTAAGCAATCATAGTCGGTACGGTGAACGCGTCGTTCGTCACTCACTGTCATTTCATCTTCTCCCTCTTTCTTTCTATCTTTCTTTGTTTCATTGTCAGTGAGTGTGTTAGCAAAATCGTTTCACTATTCCACGATAATCCATATAAGCACTCGTTCGATGCGTTACGAAATGTTTTCTTTGGAAGGAATAATCGTTACACTTCGTTGAGCGAGAGTAAGAGTCGAGACGATATTCGTCTCCTCGATGTCTTCCCGTTTAATGTTTCCTTTCGATTCGTCTCTCTATGCATTTTTATTTACTTTCTAATATCAAGGTGACGTAAGATTCGAACATACACGAGAAAAAGATGAGTCACCATGTGTGCATGCGTCGTATCTTTCCTTCGAGTAGAGTTCAAATCGTAACACATGGATATAAATTGTTACGTTCGTCAAATTATGCAACTAACTATTCTCACTTGACTAACATTGTCATAGAATTGTATAATGAAATAAAAATGAAATATATAATATAATGATTTTGGATGATCCTATTCAATTTTAATAATAAACAGGATTTTCGCCAAGCTGTTGACGGGTGACACAACAATCTCAATTCAGGGCAGATCCAGTTTAGAAGCGATGACAGTTATGGATCTCGACATCGCAACGGCTCGCGTTGGCCGTGGCTGACGTCGTTTGTCATTCCCCTGGTCGAGTCGGCGACACTCACCCGACTACCCTCCCATAGAGGGTGGCTGGGGCCAAGAGAGAGACAAGAGAATGGGGATGACGTTATACCCAGCAATGTCAAAATGCTTGCTGCCGATTGCTACACGTGCTTGCTTGCTAGCCTAGTCCTGGCGCATATCGCGAGACTCTCAGCTTACGTAATACACTGCCGCCATATTAGCTCGCACCAGGTAGGATAACACGCTACGTTCTCTTCACTCCTCCTCCCATAACCAAGCACAGCCAGCACCAACATCTACCTACTACATAGCCAGCCAGTCTGACAGCTCGGCTAGCTTCGCTACGAGGAGTAGTTAATATACTGGTTTCTCCTCGTTAGTCCAGCAACATTACGCCTCGGGACACGACTACTCGGCCAATCCTTACTCCGATCTGCATCTTCCAAAATGACGTCTCCAAGACTTGTTACCCCCACAAATTTGTAACAGTAATTAGAAACTTTTCTCGCTATGAACAATGTTTATTAAATATATTAATGAGACAAGTAATATTCACCTGATAAACATAAAATTAATATTGTATATTATTATGATTATGATTAAAAACGAAGAAATGGATTTTTCTTGTTATATTTCCAAATATATTAAAGATAAGTAAGAGAAGATTGATAAATGAGTTTACGGACTGAAGGTTACGTAGAAAGTGGAAAGAGTGAAAAGGTGAGTTCTAGTAGAGGGTCACGAACGTAGTGTGAGGGAAGTGAAATGAGCCGAGTGGCGTTGCTTTTAATGGAGTGAGGGAAACAACATTAACTTAAGAGCAAAGCAGGGTGCGAGAATTACACGGAAATAGCCGTGGGCGTTGTACAAGAGAGAAGTAGAAGGACGAGGAAAAGGAGGAAGAGAATGAGGAGGTAGGAGAGGAAGGAAAGGAAGAGGAGAATAAGAGGAAGCAGCGAGTTGAGTTCGTACTACGATTCATAAACTGGCAATTATCCTACCGCCCCCTTTTCACAGGATCCTCTTGTCTTTCTAGAAGCCATTAGACTCGAAATTGGATTGGTAACCACCATCGAACAACGTGTCGCTTCGATCTCACTCTTGATTAACGTTCTCAACCTCTTTCGAGAAATTCGAGGTAGCACACCTCTGGAATTCCTCCGAATTCTCTCTTTCAAGTTTCAAAGGTATTACGATTTAATTCACGATTTCACGCGAAACTCCCGGTAATTTTTTCCATTCCGCGGCTGGTCGTATTTCAAACACGATGAAGCGTACGCTTGACCGAAACTGTCATTTTCATCGACTTGCGATAAATAAAGAAACTCAACACCGAGCTGTTGCAATCTATTTTAAATGTTCTCCAGAGACGATAGCACTCCATCAATCACGCGTTATTTCCAATGAACCTCCAGCAAAACTGCGATTCTTTCTCCCACGCGGTCGCTCGTTTGATGAATTTGAATAATGCACGCTTTCACTCTGCTCAAATTATTTTTCTTCCTCTCTCTCTCTCTCTCTCTCTCTCTCTTTCTCTCTTTTTCTATTTCTTCCTCTTTTTTATTTTACGTGATATAACGCAAAAATATAGTGATAAAAGAAAAGGAGAAAAAAAAACACAATCGTAAATAAAACAAATGTTAATTAAAAGCTATATAATTAGAGTTTCATTGATAAGATGATATCGATCGAGTAGAGTATCGATACCGTCGAAGTTTCGTGAATGAGAAAACACCCTTCGAATATCGGAACATTCAGGCAAAGACATTGGGAGATAGAACGATCTACTTCTATGTATATAACTATGTATGTATATATCTATCTATTGTATATATATATAAAGGAGTGCGGGAAGTTGCAATTTATCGAATGATAAATTCCAGGAAGATAGGATCGCGGTTAGATTAAACGACGATTCATCCTCCTCCTTCGTTCTCTAGCACCTATTCCTTCTCCAGCCCACTGTTACGTTCCGAGCAACGAAATTAAATATAGGGGCCGAATTGCAGTCTCCACGGTGATATAGCCTTTCTTTCCTTCACCTCCCCACTTTCGACCTCTTTCTCACCGCGAGAAAGAACACCCCACGTTCAACCACCACCCAACCACCCAAGGAAAAACGAGAATCTCTCTACTTCTTCTTCTTTCTCTTATCTTCTACCGCAGGCATTCTCCTCGAGTTTCTTCGTCTCGACAAACACCACCCTCTTGTATCCGAAAGCCACTCGGTCGCTCGCTCGACCCTCCGATCTCGTCTTCTTCGGGGTAACCAACCGTTATCTTCAAGGGAGGTTCCTTTTGCCGGAGGAGATCCTATTGGGACGTAGATAATACGTTTCGCTAATATACCAAGTAGGTGATATACAGAAATAAGAAGGTAGACCGAGATGATTTGCAACGGAACTAACGTGGAAATGTAATCTTCCTTCCGTCAAAATAAATAGGACTACGTTTTATCTCTTCCAAGAAGATATCTACGTATTTATATATCTTACTTTCTTTCTCTCTAATACTAATCAACAAAAAGGACTATATATCCTAGTAAGTAAGAAGTAGACAAAAGATATCCATCGGAAAAGAAAAAAAGGGTTCGTTTCTTCTAATCTAGTCTATATACGAGTGAAATTTCAAGTGGAAAGAAGTAGTTAATATCTCTTTCTTTGTCTACTTTAAAGAAGAAAGAGAAAAAGATGCAATGTCCATCGTAAGAGATAAGACTAATTCCGGGTGTTTCGCACTCGAATGGTAACGATACGTCGAGGCGATACCTAGAGCCTGGTGGTAGACATACCCCTTGGTGGAGCAACCCCTATCAAGGGAGCGAGAAAGGGAGGGCGTGGAGGGTGGACGAGCGTGCGGGTGAGTGGAGAGGAGTGGAGAGGAGCGGAGAGGAAAGGCGAGGAGAGAGGAGCAGCAGCAGCAGCAGCGTGCTGCCCGCACCAGGCGCCCCTTCGCATATTTCACCGGGAATTTACGAGCCTCGATACGACAGGGAAATTGCAAGAATGGCGGAGTAATCTATCTCTCCTTGCCTCCGTGAGCTCTCTCTTCTTTTCCCAGGTTCCCTCTCTCGAGTTTCTCTACCCTCTCTTTCTCTTTCTCTCTTTCTCTATCTATCTAACTCTACCTACACTATTACATTTAAAGCCTTGTGTAAAAGTGCTCGCGCGCGCGCGCACATATTCACCTTCACCATTCTTCGAAGAAAATACCTTCTATCTTCTCTTACAGATAAAAGGGATTTGTCCTTCCGGTCCAGGCTGCCGCGAGAGCCTAATTGTGTTATTGAGATAAGGAGCCAATCCCTTTTACCTCCCGCACGCTACGCCCAGAATTCTTGATCGAAATCGCGATCGGCCACGAGTGTATTCCCTTCCAGAAACGTCGCGTCGTTTCGACATTTACAAGATTCCGATACCACGCCGGACTTGAAATTATTATACGTATGCGTCAAGTTAACGATCTGTGCAACTCTCTCTATTTCTTTTTCTATTTCTCTCTTTCTTTCTTTCTATCTTTCTTTCTTTCTTTCTTCGGAAGGAGAAGAAGAAGAAAGTTAAACGAACGCGATAATTTATTAGCAAAGGTTTCAAAAGATTAAGAGGGAAAAGAAGAGGGGGTGGACTTGTTTCAATGCAACTTTTTAGATTGATCCTATCTTTTATGGTGCAACATGTTTCTTCCAATAGATAAAGTTTAACGAGCTATATTATGTCGTTATAGTAATCCGCGTTGAATTTTTATTAATAATTAAACAATAATTTGTTAAAATTAAGATATGTAAACAAATTTTATGCGAGTATGAAATAACAAGTATGAAATTATTCGAATGATTTGACAATAAATAACCGTAGGTAGGAAAATTGACAGTAGGAAGTCGACGAATGCATTTATGATCTCGAGCAATTCCCTATTAATTACTCGTCGAAATCGCAGGCAATCCGCACGTCCGATGTATAACGCAAAGTGCGAATTCATCGAAAGCGGGACCCCTACGGCGAGCTTCACCCTCTTATTGCGCTATAATTGCAGGAAAGGTTGCCAACGCCGTTCAACCGGAACCATTCGACCGACCCTCATTTTATCATTTGCATTTTTCAAATCTCAACAAATTTGCAAATAAAGCATTCAAGATAAATTCTATCTACGGGACGAGCCAAAAGTTCTTAGCTAATTTTAAGAAAAAAGATTAGCACGTGTTCCAACATTTTTCGAGCTAACATTTGTCAAATTGTTGAACCAAACTGCGAATGATTTTAATTATT